>JBBKCR010000018.1:11342595-11353246 GCA_037577295.1 Ladigesia roloffi
GCAACTCACGTTCTCCCTGTCTGAGTCGTCTGGGGGAGCGGGAAGCAACCATTGAGTGGAAACACAAAACGTGCATTGCTTTCCACTCCCCTTTCAAGTGTTTCCACTTTATATGTAGTGTCAAATCTGTATTTAAAAGAAAATGCAGGGGGTGGGTCACATGCTGATGATGCAAATCACGCTAAGAGGGCTTGAACCACTAGATTAGATGTGATAGATGAAAAAAGCAGGCAGCATATTCTGCTGAAAATGAGGACTCTTCAGCAATAACAGAAAGAGTGGGGGGGGGGGTGAAGAGGAAGAGACAAAGGGGTTGGAACCAATACTTCAGAGGAAACACTTCAAACCATAATCAATCTACTACTGATGCATGCTTGTTGACATGATAAATAATAATATGAGGCAAGGCAATGATAGAAGTGGAGACGAACATGCTAATTGTTTTGTTGTTTAATTCATATGAACATTGCATGGCTGTACAAAAAATAGGAAATATATGCCTACATATGTTAGAGGATTAGCCCATTTAAGCCCATTTGACTTTAAAAAAATGGAAAGCCTATGTTGGACTATACAATATAATAAATGTTATGAATACAATAAATTCACAAAAGTCAAATATTATGTTTGAACGTATTATTTTGTCTCAGTATTTTGGGGTCCTGACTTCAGAGAGGACTCTGGTGCCAGGGCCAGGAACCACTTGATTTTTGGGAATTTGTGCCATTCATATAAACGGCAGAGGGCAGAGAAGTGAAATGCACAAACCAGAGAGTTTGAACAAAATAAACCTGCCATCATATTGTTTCAGGGAGAAGCAGAACGGTTTACAGTGCTGTCATATTTACACCTGAGGGCCATTTGTCAAACTCATGAAAGGGAAGGCAAGGGGAGGGGCAGGCTTTTAGACTGACAGCTGAGCTGCTACACCAGCAGAACATAACATAAGAGAAATAATGCATTGTACTGTTTGTGTGTGTGTGTGTGTGTGTGAAAGAGAGTAAGTGTTGGGTCGGACAGGGGTATTCAAGGATAATGTTGAATATGTAAGCTATAGCACTACGCCGCAAAATAGTCCGAAGTATAACATGGTATTACAAAATTATTTGCGAGGCATCTGAATAATCAGTGCCCTTTACAATTTAAAGGTGCCAAAAAGTAAAACCACATGAAGCCATGTAAAAGTTGTTGCCAGAACCTTACATCAAGGCTATGACAAATAAATTAATAATGTATAAACATTTTTCGACATTTTTTTTTTCTTGGACAAATTGATTGGGTTATATTTCTGTAATGATGAGATAAGGAGAGGCATGTAGAAATGGAAACATTGATTTGATATTAGAAAAACTAACAGAACCTAGACTGTTGCAAACAGGTGGCCAGATGGAAGTTCATGTCACTGGGAGGTCTTTCAAGAAGGACCAGGGACCGGGTGGCTGGCAATGTAGGAAAGGGTGATGGGGCTGCTGGCCATGAGGAACCAGGAGACAAGGCTGCCAGCAGCAATACGGGACTCTCCAGGGCACAGGCAGTGTTGAGGTGCCCTTAAGAGAACAGAGGTTCCATGAGGGCCCAGCTCAGTGACATTCTTCTGGGGATGAGCCACTGTTCGGCAGTCTCTCGGTTGTGCTATGGGGACGATTGAGGACATTTTCCATAATGCTGGACAGTCATGTGGGTTCGATTAGCCCCTTGACCACATCCTCTGGGATGCTGGGTGCAGGATAAGGGGCTGCTGTGTGACCCCTTCATCACTGTGAAGGGGGTCTCTTACTGGTTGTGTCCATCGCCAATGCCAGACTAAGCTATGATCAGCCTCCAGTGACAACTTATCCTCTGAGGAATAGCAAGTTATCCACAGTTCCGGCCCCTTTGCTCTGGTGTGACCCCTGGCTTCTTTAGCCTCTCTCTCTGCCATTTCAGCAGATCCATGTCCTGAAAGGTGATGCCAACAAGGTTTCTCGCACTTTCACTTTTGAGTGAGCTGAAGCTGGCATAATAACTCCTAGAACTCCTGCATACAAACCTCTCTTGCTTTATGCAAATGTAAATGTAAAATGGGAAAGGAGAAACAAAGTGAGATTTAAACACAGCATGGGATCATAAAGAAAAACAAAACAAAAAATGAAGACAGAATAGAAGTTGACAGGGTGGACAAGGGTCTAACCAGACACACAACAGCAAAACATTGCAAACCTGAATAACACTGGGCAAATATCTTAAAGAATCGTCAAACACAAATTGAAAAACAGGGTATATATACTAACTAGAGAATGGACTGGGGTGACAGAAGAGGAAGACATGGGTGGAAAAAGTGAAAGAACATGGATGAATACAACAGCAGACCTGGCCCACAGGGACATGGTGAGGAAAACAAAAACAAAGGTACATGAAACAGTGAGGATGTAAAAGAATAGGGAATATATTGCTCATTTTTGCTTCAGTTGGACTACATGGATACCTGGAACATCATCTGGAAGTGTGTTTTGTATAGATCATAGAAAAATGCTGATTGCTTAGAATGCCCATTTGTATATCCCAGGCTCCTGAAAAATATATGCATTATATGCAAAAGGCTAAAATTTTGATTAAAATGAAAAGATTATGTGTTAAATAAAGCAGTCTGTGTTTGACTCTGCTGATGACAGGCCTAGAAATAAATGGGTGTGTTGTTGCAGGACGCCTTAAGCTCGGAAATTTATTCAAGGGCACAAGGGTAATGATCACAGGAGTGAGTCTTTAGAGTAAACAGCTATCTCTTTGGAATGCAATTCAGAATCAGACCAGGAACCACTGCGGCTCTATTATGCTGTGGTTCCTACAGCGGGACATTTACCCATTGAGCCTATACATATGCTACACCTACATACAAGCAGATAGATGAGGAAACTGTGAATGCAAGAGGTGATGCATTGAATAGTAAGAATGTCAACAGGCTTTAGTCACTCTGAATTTTTATAACATTTTCTTGTCTCTCTCACAGCTCTGGATTTAAAACATCCAGTTTCTTCGTAAAAGGCACCTACTTGAAAGATTTTGCTCCGTGCCTTTTGGTGATGCTTTTTGTCAAATGATAGTCTTCCTTTGTCGGCCATGCTACAGAAACCCGCAATTCATTCCACCCTTCCCAACAATCGGCCACCAGATTCTAAAGGTGACAATAGAGAAGAAATTTTCTTGGCCTATTTTTTTCCCCTCTGTATCATTCTTTTTTATCCTGCCCCAGCCACCCCATTTGCCAAAAGGATTTTTCCCTGTCAGCAGAGAACACAGTGAAGAAAGTGCTGCACAGTGAACAAAGGCATCACACAGAGTCAGAATTCGTCTTCAAATGCACTTATACAAATACAAAAGTTACTCTTATATTCACAGAAATCTATTGATCTCGATGTGAAGGTAATGTAACATGCTGGGCCAAACAAAGGCACTGTCTAGAGTACCAAGCTGGTAGAGATAATAGTGGAACACCATTACAAGTGGAAAATAATTCCTGAAAGCAACATGTCTGGCCTGCAGAGAACTTATATATTTGAAATATATTTTATATCAAATTAAATGCATAAATCTAAACCTACTGCTGGGAAATATGTCACGCAATGGCCTTCCCATCCATTGTGGCAATCCTGGAGTGGTTTGTTGAATGCCAAGGGGTATGGAGGGTGAGGGATGGGGGTATTTTAGATAAATTGTTTGTTAGGCGGTCACCATCCTGTCACTGCCCAGGTTGTCCATTCTCAGAAACAGCCCTGATGTCACCTGTAGTGGTACAATTCATTGTACCGGAATCATAAACTATCAAAACCTTTTGTAAAAGCCTATTTGGTGAATGCTTCAGATTGTTTTGAAAAAAATGCTCAAATGAATTGTGAATTACTTGGAAAGTTTACCTTTTGAAAATGTGATTGACATTTGCTGCACCTTAAAGGGTTTCCTTCAAACTGTCCAGTCAATAGGTTTGAAGGACACACTTTCATGGCAGATTAGCAGTACTCAGAAAGCATGGATTAGCATAAATAATGTAAACTTACATATCATTTAACACCAATACACTCTGATATTTAAAAAAAAAAATACAGTATAGTACAGTATAGATACAGGGAAAATACAAATTATTTGTTTGTATGCTGCTGAAACCCTAAACTGCTGAAGGCCCAGGCTGCTGAAAAAGACAAACGTCTCTAATACAGCATGAAAGTGACAGACTAAATAAAGGTGACAAATATGGTACAAAGCAGATTTCAAAACAAAAAATGTATTAAAAAACTTTTTTATGATTTATCCCTCAAATCGCTCTGCATTAACTGATACTGTAACTGTTGCCACGTTCATCATACATCAGTTATGGTCTTAATTAAAGTACACAGACAAAACAAAAATTCAATCATCATTCATCCATCCAATTATCTGAGTCACTTATCTTTTGCCAGGGTCATGGAATTCACTATTCCTTCGCAGGGCAGGAAAACAGATACTCCCATTTAGGGGATTAATAATATCTTTCATCCACTTGACATGCAAGTCATCAGACTGTGGCCAGAAAATGGTCAAAACTGCTAACTAGGTACACTACCACCCTTCGGTCCAATGATTGTAACCTTTTAATGGTCCGTCGTACCAGACTGAAGACCAGGGGTGACAGGGCTTTCCAGGCGGTAGCGCAGAAATTGTGGAATTGCCTTCCACTTACACTCCGCTCTGCTGATTCGGTTGAATCTTTTAAAAAACAGCTCAAAACTCTCCTTTTAAAACAGGCCTTTGTGTAACTTCATGATGGCTTTACCTAGTGGTTAATTTCTCATTTGTTTTAATAGGTCGTTATTTCATATTAGATTTTTTACTTTATATTTTCTTCTTGTTTTTCTATTTTTCTGTTTTTCTTGCTTCTCATGTTTTTCCATGTTGTTTGTATACTTTGTGCAGCGCCTTGTGACATCTTGTCTGTGAAATGCGCTATATAAATAAAACTTACTTACTTACTTCCTACCATGTGGAAACTCATGCACGGAGACACAAGGAGACCATGCAGACTCCAAACTGAAGTAACCCTCCTTGCTTTGAAGCTACCATTAATGACAAAACTTTATAAACAAAATCTGGTTGCTAAGCTTGTCAACATGACCTCACATACTACTCACACTTTTGGAAGAAAACAAAGAGTGTAGAAAGAGCACAGCGCGCAGACTAGTGCTTGTAATTTCTAAAAGAAAGTGAAGTTTCCCTTAATGCTTTGAGTCTATCAGACAGCTCCACTATTTCCCTCAGTTCTGTGGTGCAGGATGATAAAAGGGGATTCTCAAGAACCTAAACAGTCTTACAACAAGAACTCAGGACTCAGGACCATCCTGATCAGTTTCAAAAGTAACAACCTGATATATGTGTTACAAAATATATAGTATAATACAGTATAGATACAGGGAAACAAACAAGGAAGCCTGTTTTTGTTTGTTTGTTTAGGGACTCTGAAAGAGGCTCTATGCTGCTGAAACCCTGAACTGCTGAGGGCCAAGCTGCTGAAAAAGACAAACATCTCTAATACAGCATGAAAGTGACAGACCAAATAAAGGTGTCAAATGTGGTACAAAGCTTTTTTTAAAGCCTTTATGATTTATCCCTCAAATTCCTCTGCATCAACTGATACTGCAGCTGTTGTCATGCTCATCAGTTATGGTCTTAATAAAAAAACACAGACATAACTCGTCAACATGACCTCACATACTACTCAAACTGTTGGAAGAGAATAAAGATATTAGAAGGAGCACAGCTCATAGACTAGTGCTTGTAGCTTCTAAAGGAAAGTGAAGTCTCCTTTAATGCTTTGAGTCTATCAGACAGCTCCACTATTTCCCTCAGTTCTGTGCAGCAGGATGATAAAAGGGGATTCTCAAGAATCTAAACAGTCGTACAACAAGAACTCTGGAATCAGCACCATCCTGAGCAGTTTCAAAAGTGAGGACCACAAAGTGTATGTTTTTAATTATTTGCCTGAGAATGACAATCTACATACAGCTGTATGATGTAACACATAGAGAAAGAAGTACAATGAACGCAGAGTCTGTGGAGGAATATTAGACAGCATGACACATCCAGTCAACACCGACATTCTTCCATCACAGAATGTTTCCCCTCACATAGTAAAGTCAAACAGCATCACTGTCAGTCAGTCAGGCAAGCAGCCCAGGAGAAACGGCACAGCCTCTTCCAATGCTCTGCTGTAGCAGTGGCTGTGGATAAATTTGCAAATGCCAAGCTCCAAACATGTGAAGCCCCAGCACCAAAACGAACGCCAACACCATCAGCAGCGGCAGATGGGCCTGGACGCCATGTAGCCAGGGCAGTAATGGAGCCGCAGCTGCTAAAAGACAAAATGAATATCCCCCCATATGCACTGCTCTGGGCTGTCTGTTTGCGTCTTTGATACAGTTCAGAGCGCTGACTCCTGCTCATCCAGCACTTCTGCTTAATCCAGCCGCAAGCAGATCTTTCCAGCCAAAAGAAGGGATGAAAAAAACAAACAACATTTGAAATGTCAGTAGATTTAGGTCCTTATTTTTGGTACTGACCCCAGAGAGAGCTAGAATAGCGATCCACAGCAGGATAAGCTACTGCAGCATACAGTTTCATTCTTTTTACGTGGTCTGGAGTGTAGTACGAAATGAACATGACTAATTCTTGTCCATGATAATAACGCTGGTATTCTCAACTTGTAACTGATTAAAGAGGTCCTTGTCAAATGTCACCGAATTTGGCTGGAGGGTCACTGGCTTTTTTGCATATATTGAAAAACAAGAGTAATGACTCATTCATACGAGCGCTCGGGAGTGTGCGCTGTGAGACCTTCTGTAGGTCAAATATGTGCTAGTTTACCAAAAGGGTTACTCAAAATAGCCCTGCTTTAAAAAGCGGTTCACTAATTGGTCCACAGGTTCAACTCAATGCCTGTACTTTTGTCAAACCTTTAGCATTCCTTGCTGGCATCAATTTCTTTTTCATATGGCAATATTTTTTAATGCTTAGGATGATCTGCATCCTAAATGCCTTACCGAAACTAGTCAAAGCTGAACAATAATCATTTTCTGTTGCTTTACCACAATTATTCATCTGTAAACAGTATCTCTTGTGCAAATCACAAATGCTATGGCTAACATTGCAGGTGACATGTGCATTGATGCAGGCTCTTAACCAATTTGAAAGCATTCCATACCGAGAGACGGAAATAGTAATAAAGGCAAAATGTTGTATCCATTTTAGTTCTCTCACACTGATTCGCATGGTAGCCACACCGCCAGTGCAACATTCCTAATCACCCAAAAAAGTGCTTTCATGAGTCTTCTATTTCCAGCAATGTGGGACACACTGCTAAAACTGTAGTTGTCAGTCAGCTTTTTGCATATCAAGTGTAAGAGAACAAGAAATTAACCATGCCATCTTTTCATTACAAATCATATTATTCAGGCTGTACACTTTCATCAGTTTCCATTTGTCTCATTTCCTTGAATTGTAGAGTGAAAAAAAAACTGTGGTGTAACTGCTGTGAATAAGTAAGTAAATCCTTAAAGTGAGCTGTGACAGATACACCACCTGACCAGAACAGTGAGATCAGTGAGGCAGGCAAAGGGAAGATGTGTGCAAAAGAACAGAGATGAATGAGACGTACGTCTTTATCTCATTAGTTCAGCGGAGACTGCAGGGCCCTGGAGCTTGCCAGAGCTGCACAGATAAGATCCAGAGCAGGCAGGAGAGCAGAGCAGGTAGCAGAGTAAGAGGCACCGCTGAGCCCCGTTAAGCCCAGCCCAAGACGGCAGACAGACGGCGGAGGAGAGAGCAGCGAGGCCCCAGACGGAATGTGCTTTTCAATTAACCTTAATTGAATCGCTCTCCACTGCCGAATGCTTTGTTTACTGAGTGGCAGCCAGCAAACGGCCCAGCAATCCCACCTGCTGCAGAGCTGGGAGACAGAAAAAAAAACACAACAAGAAGGTGTGTGGTGCGGCACTGTGAGGAATATGAAGGGAGAAAGAACTCATTAAAACAGAGGGAATATGCTGGTGGAAGTGGTAAGCGGACGCTCAGACGAGTCTTCCACACTTCCACCTATATCACCCAGCCACAGTTATCTCCTTCAGCAGGCACATGCTTAAAAACCCACACAGGTGATGGGCTTACGCATGATGGCCAGCTTAAAAGTTTGTCTTTTTAATCGCCTATCTCTGCGGGACAATTAATCTGTAGCACCTCATTAAAAGCACCTCACCATAAAGGCCCCATGGTGGCAGCCAAGCAAAGTCTTAACTGGTCTCCAAAAAGCCAAGACAAAGCAACATCTTTCCAGAGTTTCTCCTCTGTAGCAGTTTTGATAGACTTCTACATTTGATGGGGGACAATTTGGATATCTATATATGCTGGTCTAGAAAGGAGATTAAAAACTGAGAGTAATTCCCTTATAATCCGTTGGTATTGTAATGACCATGGGTTAAGAAATCCAACAAAAGACTATAAAGGAATTTCCCAATAAAATGTAATCCCTTAATTACAAAGCTTAAATGGTCAGCTGGATGACCTAGTGTTTAGGGCATAGGCCTTGCAGTCAAAGGGTTGGTGTTCAAATCCCAACTGTTTAACTCCCTGCAACAAACAATGGATTGGAATATATGAAAAAATGCATTTAATGCAGTATTATTTTCTACGCAGTGTCCCATGTGCATACATTATTTACCTTGAGTATAACCTTCATAAGATAACTCGGGAGCTCTCAGACCAATAAAGATTTAACTAAGTTGTTAGAGCTGGCAGGATTTATGCAAATAAGCTGCATTCCATTATACTTTCTCTACCAGCAAACATTTCTTTTATGTTCAGCACAAAATAACAGTAAGGTGACTTTATGTTCTCATGTAAATGTGAGTCTATTTTCTCACATTTCTTGTAAGAATTGCTCATTTAAACGCCAAGTAATATTCAAAGTAATATAAAAAGGTAGTATTAGTTTATTCTATTTGATCAGGAGAGATAAAGATATGTGCATCTGTTTCTAAATAAAGTGTTATGCATATTGTGTATTATTTGATTGGATTTGCTTAATACGCCCATGTAAAAATATTATAAGCGAATGCTGACGCAAACCATGATTAGCTGTGTGAAAATCTATTCTTGAAAACATTTATTTTACAATCTGGATCCTTGTCTGATAATACTGAGGTTGATCTACATGAGCATTTGTGATGTGGAGTAAGTAAATCCTGGACATCTCATCTCTGCATCTTACTGAATAGAGCGAGTTCGACTGTCATGGACTCAAGGCTGTGTGGGAGCAGGGAATATACCAGGTTCATGTGACACAGCCACTAAGTGCTGACTGGTTTAAAATTCACCACACATCAACTGAAATCCTCCAGAGGCATTAAGACTACATGACTCATATGAGTTTAATGAATTTTAAATTCAAGGGCTGTATGTTCCTTTCAACATGTCACAAGTGATGTTTCTTATTATTATTTGTTGCTATAAAACAATTGACTTTCATCTTCCCTTGAATTCAATACTGTGTTAAATTGACAGATTAGGTTAGAACAAATGATGTCTTTAAATTTTGAATTTGTGTGCATGACTTGTGTTTGTGTTCAATAAAGAGAGTGAATGTTCGGAAATGTGAGTTTAGTTTAAGGTCATCTAAGGTGTACCTACATGGTTCCAGTAGGAAAGTCATTTATTTGAGTCTATGTTGTAAGACAGGATGACTGGGACATATAAGCATTACCTGGGCAAAGCTTTGCTCCTAAAACATCCAGTTGGGTATATTGTAGGTTTTGTTAAAAAAGAAATGTATTGTTGTTATTATACTGGATGTTGTCTAGCTGTGACCTCGGAACAACAAAATTTGTTAAAAGAAAGCAGATGTTTTAGCACCCTTGAGTTTTGTAAGTGTATGGTGCAAACCAAATAGTTTTTGTTGGGGGATGGTGTGTGTGTGTGTGTGTGTGTGTGTGTGTGTGTGTGTGCGCGCGAATACTGTATGGATATCTGCAGAAAACGAATGCAGTGTAAAGATGTGGGCAGGAAAGCGCTAATGGAGCTGGAGTTGGATGGACGTCAGGCAGATGGTGTGGGTATCTTCCTCACAGCTGATTGTGCACCAGACCTTGGCGGCTCATGGCACCACCACCCACGCTAGGCTAGCGTCCCAGCATGGCACCACTACTACTGTGCCACGCCAACTACTGAGGGCAACAGACTGGAATGACGGATCCATCAGAGCGGCGGAGAACGAGCTGCCCCACCATCTCCATGCACATACATGCATGTGCAAACAGGGATACAAGGAGTAAGAGATCGAAGTACTAGCAGTGTCAGTTTTAGCAGAATGGACACTGACCCCATGTGCTACTATGAGTGTGTGGTGCTACTTTTGAATGCTGGGAACATTCGGAGTACAGTTTTGCTTAGGAAATTTGCAGAACATTGCTGCAGGGGCATCTCCATGTAGTTATCTCTTGCTACTATACCCACCCTACATTCAAATTCCCTCACCTGGGTCTGCTTTAAGTAAGCTGTGTGAATGGAATAGCCATTTTAAAGTGTGTGTGTGTGTGTGTGTGTGTTTGTGTGTGTGTGTGTGTGTGTGTGTGTGTGTGTGTGTGTGTGTGTGTGTGTG
>JBBKCR010000018.1:11380376-11403566 GCA_037577295.1 Ladigesia roloffi
ATAATAATAATAATAATAATAATAATAATAATAATAATAATAATAATAATAATAATAATAATAATAATAATATCCATATACATGTTTCTAATATATGGCACTTTATGGATCATCTTGGCCTTTTGAGCGTCATTAAATTTAATTTTGTTTTTTCTACTTGTTAATTAAATGCATGAACCCTCCTCTAAAGGAACAGATCCTACGTATTTCTTTCTCTAATTCTCTGTAATCGGTCAAACAACTTCCTTATAAATTCTGTTGGATTGGATAGTTAGGGATTAGTTTAGTCAGACAATGAAAAAACTTGTTTTATCATGAACCAAGTCAGTCTGTATAGTATGTAATCCAAGCTCTTTAGATTATTCCTTAACAAAGAAAGCTTAAAATAAACCATTATCTTACAAATCTTACATAAGTTAAAAATATTTGCACTACTCCAACCGCCTAATCATCACTATAGCTCAGCTAGAATATAACTTCCAAAACAAACCCACTGATTTGAAGCCTCCATATAGCGAAAGTGACTACATTTTCAGCATTTAATACATCTGTTGATCCTCTTTTCTGGAAGAGGTGTCATCTAGTTATGTTTCAAAAATACATCTGAAATGGGGGCTGGTGTATGTTTGAGCCAAAAAAGAGATTTTGTTGGGTCCTTCTATATGAGGATACTTGAACTAGCAGGGAGCGGAACAGTATAACACCCACATATCAGAAAAAAAAACAGAGGAGTGGGAGGACAAAGAATAAAGAGAAAAAGATAAAAAAGAAAAAGTTAGACCAAACAAAAGAAGAGGATAAGAGTGGGTGGTTAGAATCCAAAGTCAAACTGATGTAAAGTTCAAGAGAAATAAAAAAAGCATAATTGTTGATTTTGGTGAAGTAAATTATATTTGAGGGAGCACTGAGCTTAAGGCAAAGTAAGTCCCCAGAGTGCAAATATGATTCAGAATTGTGTCTTTGAGTCTGAGAGGGAAAGGTGAACAATAGGCGGCAGACAGAATGAGATAAATGACAGATCTGAGGGAATCATATTCCTATTGTCTCTTTATCACATCCGCTGTTGGTCTGATACTTTTTCTGGATTTTTCACTCGAAACTACTACAATTAGTCTTGTTGTGTAATGCACACACACACACACACATAAATACACAAAATACACTGAAGTAAAACATCTCTGTATACACACAAGAGCCCATTTCATGCAATCTCTATGTTGTGAATCTCATTCCTGACAATATTCTGCCATTGTGTAATAATGAAAGCATGTTAGAATTGAGGTCTATTCATGTAGCATGACAATAAAATGTAAATGGAATTCATAGTATATTTAGATCAGTATAAACATGGTAAACATTGGGCAAAATGTCTGTCTGTTTCTGGTGGCCAACTCAAAGCACATGGGTCTTGTGTTAAGCAAAATGCAAGACATGCTTTGAAATCACATGTGCTTAAATGAAGGGCCGCACAAAACATGGGCTGTTCATTCAGCAAAGTGGGTGCTGATATTACCTGGACTGGCTGATCACATATTCCGCTCATTTTTTTGGACCCGAGAATGGTTACATCATCAATTTACTAACTGCCTTATCCTTTTCGAACTCTTATATTTCCTTTTCGAGCTCTTATATTTACATTCAGATACTGAAGCTGCATTTTTGAGTGGGGTGTCTAGTTATTTCATGTTTTTGCCAGTTAAATGGGATAGAACAAGGTTTCCAGGTTCAGTTTAGCCCCACGCCCAAGCATTATACATAGGATGAGTACATCCCTCTCAGATTCAGAGCAATTCTTTGTGGTATCAGTTCTACTCTACCTGTTAATACCAGATGTAGATTTTCATTACGAAGGCACAGGCCTGGAGCACATTCTGAAGGAATGTGCATTCTCTGAATTTTTGGGGTTTTGTGTACATATTTGAAAAGACACAATGTAGAATATACTGTTATACAGCTAGAATTTGCTCAGTCACAGTTTGCTTGATAAGCTGCAGTCATAAATTCAGACATATTGTGAGCACATGTTATGGCTGTATTAACCACACTTTGTGATCTGTGCTTGTGCCCACTGTGGGTTTTTTTTCAGTATTGTAATGCAGGTTCATCATAAACAGCTTTTTATATATTGAAAAAAGGATACAGCATTATTTTCTTCCATCATACTCTCATTTATTTTATTACTTTTTTATACCATAGCCATAGGAATGATGCCTTTCTACAATGTCATAATATTTCATCTTCAAGAATAGAATTAATATCACAGGAAACAGCCATTTGTAACTGCTTTGAATTAAAATGCATTACACTGAATACCCAATATCAAAAAGGCATTATATCATGCATTTATGCATATATTTCTATATTTGCTGTTTATTTTATTCAAAATGTCTGTTCCTCTAAATTTTGATCATCTTAGTAGGACTAAACAACGTAATGCCATTAAGGGTTTGGGTGTATATTTGGAGCACCTGATGCGCATGCAAGGGAAGTTCATTAATAAAAGTAACAAAAAAGACTGCATAATAAATTATCTTATTATTACAACATTGGTGTTTGCAATACTACCACTGTAGAAGTATGCAATAAGCAAATGAGCTTACAACTAATCACAGTGTTGTTATTAAAAACATCCTGACCAATGTGTCAGTACATGTATTTAACATGAAGTGTTAATTTAATAAAAAGATAAAACAACCTCACTAATCTTTATCAATCTTCAATGATTCACCAGGATTTATATTTCTATGCATTATTATTAATCATCATGACAATTTTAGGCATTTTGCAACCTTGGACTAGTATGAGTAAAGTTTGGGCTCATATCATGTAGCTCTAATTAAAATGTTACTTCAGTTTGTAACAATTAACATGTTTGCTCTGACCAGCCTGTTACACCCCAAAGTTGCCTTAAGAGTGGCCAGTGCGCTGGTCTAAACTGCTCTCCAAGCTCTGAAGCTGTATTTTAGGGACAATATCTCAAACTATGCTTCACTGAAGAACTAACCTCGACACACTCCAGATTCATGTGGTTCTCGTTCTCAGCATTCTGTTTTACATTAAATGCACGGTATCAACTGTGATGCCACCTCATGTTTGAGTCACACTGACTTAATAATAGTGAAAATGTAATATATAAGGTCACAGACTGACATTTTACAGTAATAAACACATGAATAATAAAACGTTCTCTGAGCAGATAATATATATAAAATAATGCCACTAAGGAAAGTAAAACCTCATTTTAATCATTGATTGTGGAGTTCCTTGGCTGCCCTCACTTTCCAAACACAGCGCATGCTGACAAGCAGACTGTGTGGGTGGATCCTGCAGCAGCATCACTGTCCACTGGCTAAAAGATTATAGATTGGATTGGACTTGCCTGGATTTTCTGGTGCATGTCAGCTCATTTACCCTCAGCATAATAACATTGATTTTCAGCAGTATTGATAGATTTAAATATATATATATACATGGTTAACTGTTGTATCTACATGGTGTTTTGATTATTTTGGAAGAATTGTTTGAAATACATACAAATAAAAAATCACAAATGCTTGGAGAAGCAGTTAAAGGAAAGGCTTTAATTGGTGTAGTACCTTTTACATTATGCAGGATTTCTAGCACCTTCTGGTGGGAACATCAACATTCCTTTTACTGTATGAAAATATTTTAGATCAGTATTGCCATCCCTGCAAAATCTTGCTCTTTCCTCTGCCCTTACAGTTGCACTCCGGAGGTTGGATATGTCTCACGGGGCGTGTCTGAATCCTTAATCTAAAAACATGCTCTTGATTAGGTAGAGGAGAGCCACTCAGGTGTCTCAGAGAGCCATGAATCTGGTCTCTAAAGTTCACTAAAGAGTCTCTCATCTGTGAGGAACAGTGAAAACAGCCTGGGTCCAAGTGTGCGCTGGCCCCACACCATGAACTCCTGCAGCCTGATACCACAAGCTCCCTGCTACGATAAGAACTTGGTGTCCCTTTACAATCATAACTTCTAGCGGCTCAGTAATAACATGGTGTTGCTGGCAATAGGAAGACACTATCCTGTCAGTACTTGATAAGAACTTCCTGCTGGCTGCAGGGTGTGAGCTAAACTACGAAAGGACATATGGGGGTCTGTGCAGCACCAGCGAGACTGAGTTGGCCTTGTAAATATGTTTTCATGGATTTACTGAGAAGAAAGGATCCTTATAAGCATTGTCAGCCTTTCTATATTCTACTATAGTATTTCCTCAGTACAGACACTTCAAGCTTCTTTCTTCCCAGTTCTCCTCATGTTAAACAGTGATGGTTAACGGAATGCAGTGTTCTGCAGTCTTCAAAAGGATTTGTGCATATGTGTTCCAAATTAATAAACTACAGAAAAGATGAATTGTGATACCTATCATGTGATGTGAAAATGCGTTTCTGTATAAATGAAACGAACATGATTAGTGTCATGTCCTTTGTTGTTCCTGTAGTTTCTGTCCTGGATCCTGTTACTGCTGTTATACTTTAATAATGATGTACTTTTGCAATGATGGTGTCTGCTCTGAAAGCTTTTGAAAAGCCCAGGCCTTGCTCATTGCAGGCACAAAGGAAAAGAAGAGCCTTGACTTGTAACATCGAGACCCATTTTCCCATCTGAATTGAAGACAGAACATAACGGACTGGTATGTTTCCTACTCTTCCATCAATGCATGATCAGGTTCACATCATAGCAGGAGGGCTCCTCACTGCCAACAAGGACCTAGAGCACCAGGCCTGTCTGCAGTCATGCACCCACACAATAAAACAAGTGCAATTTGTTATTCGCCATGGCAGAGCAGGCTATCCACCTAGCACTCCCGTTGCTTTGATAAAAAGAAAGAAAAGAAAAATAAAGAAAAGGCATTAGAAAACAAGAGGGGAACATCGGGCAGCAGCTGGTTTTGTCTTTAATCTTGCTGTTCAAAAAGAATGAAAAAGACAAAGTAATGAAAAAACAATTATTTATTCATAAAATGTACAACTGTGTCTAATAAGTCAAAACTATGTAATGAAAACAGGCTAGACAAGGACAGAAGCTGCAACAGCAGCTTTGGTAAAGTGCTGAAACTACACTTTCAGCTTTAACATTGATCCTGCTTATATATCCTACTAAAGATGCAGTAGAATTCATAAATTTATGTACCAAACATATCAGAAAAGCAGTTTTTTTTTTTGTCTGAACAACTACTTTTATGATATAATAAAATCTGCACTTCAAGGAAACCATCCCACCAATATCAATATTCATATTCACTGTAAAAGAGCTGGGAAGGAGACAGATCGAATCAAAGTAACACTGGGGATGATTCAATTAAAGCATTGCTATAATAGATTGTAGTGGCACAGCCCATTCTCATTTAGGTATATTGAAAAGGAGAGTAATAATCAAGCCTGTATGAAAAGACAAATTTGTTGAGCATTTAATGACATTTTATAATACCAGGAGATCTTTTCCTCATTGCCTGTGTGCCAGAGGCTCCCGTGCTAGCACTGCGCATCACTATATCACCGAGACTGACGAGGACGATGTTTATGGAATGCAGATGAACAAAGATAATCGATGTAAAGACCATATGACAACATCATTAAAGCAGGGGAGGCGCAGAGCTGCCGCGTTATTCTCGTTTTGGAATTGGACGCCATCCCAAAGACACCTGTTTGTGCTATGAGGGATATAGTTAATCCTGGGGCTGCCACTGCTATTCACTGTGTGGGAAAGTCCCTATCTCTATGCCAGCTCACAAGGTTTGATGAAGTAGATAGCAAGATAAATTACTTTCGGAATAGAAGCGGGATGGTGTGAATAAGAGCAAGATGAACATAACTGACGAGAAAACACCTTTTTCTCTCTCTCCCACCAGCAGCTCTAGCACTCTTTCTTCCATTAAATTGCGTACAGTATGATAGCACGATTGGCATTCGAATTGGAAATGTCACAATCTCAAAGCTGGGTTGAGAGCGATGTTTGTAAATTGTAGGCGCATATTCAGGTTGAGAGCCACTCCTGGGTAATGTATTTAAATGCTGTCACTTGTATGCTCGCCCCCGGCTGTGGCGTATAAACGACCTGCGTGCATTCCGTGGTAGTTAGAAGGGGTCGCCTTATTACTTTCCTCCCTACAGCTCTCGAAGTTTCCAACTCGCATCGCCGGTGGTATAAATATTCATTGGATTGAGTGTGGACCGGTGGACGACCCACACTTTGGTGCGTGATGGGTAAACACTGGGCTGAGAGATGAGGCTGTCAGGGACTATTCCAACAGCTCAACTCAACCTGAGCTCGTCTGGTGCAGAAATCTGTCCATCACCTCTATGCATTCTCAAGAGCAGAAAACTCCCTTTTATCTGACCTCTTACTTGCTCTTTTCTCAGTGGCGTGAGTATCAACACTGTACCTCAAAATATCTACATTTTCCGAAAGAGTATTGTGTAAACAGTCCTGTTTTGCATAAACATAAACAACTATACATTTTCAAAGATTGACATTAAGACAAATAGGAAAAAATCTAAAGTGCAGTATCAACACTGTACCACAAAAATCTACATTTTTCGTAACATTAGTCATTGTAACTAATAGTTATTGAGCTACTGATCAGAGTTTGAAGACGACCACAAAGACTCCTTGCTCAGCAGGCTGTGAGGGTGGAATAACAAACAGAAACAAAATGAATACAATTCACCAAATCACAGTGAAACACTTTCCAGACTGGAACAACATTCTGGTTAATCTTACACATATTGAAAAAGCTGAACTGAAGCTGACGTAGCTTTTCTATTTATTTGCTGAAAGGAATAGCCAATATGAAGGTGCATCTGAAACAAAGCAAGACTTGGAAATTACCTGTCTAGTACAAAGATGACTGGATATTAAAGTGGCTTTCTAATGCTGGAGAGAGCTAAGAGAGATGAAGGGCATGAGGAATGATGCTGACTTTGCTTTATATCTGCTAGAGAGGTAATTATTTGGTATAGCATATCTGAGGCTAAAAAAAAAAGCAACAACCATATAACCAATTTAGCAACCACTTTTAGATGTGGTTGCCAAGGTTGCATGTTCGTGGGTGAGGCTTTGAAGAAGAGGCTGAAAAGAGGGGTCGTATTTGATAGGCTACCAAGTTTTAAACCTATTCACTAAAAGAGAAGACCCCTGTTTATTCACAAGTATTTAGGGGAACCACTCTGTTAAAAATCCTAAAGAAATATATTCTGTACAAGGCAGTTATGAGTTCGAAGGAGAAAATGCAGGTTTCCTCGTAGAGCATTTGTGCACCCATGAGAGTGAGACAGACACAGTGAGAAGAAAGAGCGCAGGGAGAAAAGAGCGATTATAGCCGCGAGGCCTGTGGCCTTTTGTGGAGGTGATGATGCTGAGGGACAGGAAGGTCTGAAGGCTGGAGGTCGGGCTGGTGTGAACAACCGCGATGCAGCCGCTTGAGAAGTCAAATCCGGCAGTGTTTAATGAAAACATGCAAAGCGACAACCTCTCGGCTTCCTGTAAACACGGCCGGGTAAAGAGGTCATTAAGAAAAGAAAGCGGCTTCCTTCATCCTGTCAACAGCAGGAGCAGAGAAAGCAGAGATTAATGGCTGCAGCTCAGGCTCTCAAACACAGCACTCACATAAAACCTAAAATCCAGATCTCTCGCCCCAGACGTGGTTAACGAGAGTTGTTTGGGCCTTGTACAAATGGACTCTAATGGTCTCCTGGTGCAATTTGAGGTCACATTTGCAAAAGAGGTTGTTAGTAAAAGATAAATAGCTAGCAGTGAACTGCCACCTCATCTGGGCAAACATCACAGCCTGGTGAGATATGGTACAAACTTTACTTGTAGACAATCTCTGCGATAGGCAATCAGGATCGCTACTAACAGTTCAGGGATTCAAACCCACAACCTTCTGATCAAACCACCAGGTGACCAGCTGCCCCCTCAGCAAGCAGAGTGGGACACACTCTGGGCAAATATTATAATATTGTGCACCTCAGGGCAGGACATACTTGATCCTAATGATCTAGTTTTACTTCTGTTGTGAACTAGTGCAGAACAAGGTGCCACCATATGAAACACTTCCACACAACGTTATGTTTATTATAGTTATTGCAATGTATATTTTTGTGATACTGTCACTGCAGAGGTTTGCAATATGCAGATGAACCTTATTTTACTGTGTTTTCATCCTGACCAGTCACAGTTTTTGCATTTCTGGGTGTTTGTATGAATCAAAAAAATCCCAAAATCCCCCAAAAAGCTTTACCAGTTTTGGCCAAAATTAAGAGTGGTGATTAGTTGCTTATGTAATAGCACAATCTCTGTACTGATATTTTACACTAGAGGGAATGTATATCAATGATATATCTTAATGATATGTCAAGTAAAAGTAAATCAGAGGTTAATTAAAAGAGGAATTACATGAATAGCTCCATTTTTGTATATCCACAATAGCAATATAAGTTGGCTTGCCTATCCTGTACATAAAATCTAAAGTAATATTCTAGATTACTGCTAAAAGAGAAGGTACTGATCTCAACAAATCCTGCTTGTACACATTATGTATGTTACAATGGCCTAAAACTATCATAGCAGTGCATTGTAAAACTGATTCAGTACATTATCTTTCAAAACATAACGTACTATACTTAGCCTTCCATGTTCAGTATACCGAGTTATCAAGTATTTTTAAGTTAGAACAACAAATATATTGATGTGATAATTGAACAGTGTTAAATAGCAGTCAACATAACTGCATGCATTTCAGAGAACTGAAAGTTAATACATGGATAGCTTGTTAAGTCTATTTTTTGTTCAGCCTTGAGAAAAATATGGCAATATTTACAAAAGTATAAAGTGTCCTTGTGACTTTTCCCCTGATTTCCTTCAACCCTAGTATGTTTATGCAATGAGCTTTTGAGCTTTTAGGCTTCTTTAAACCCAGTTCGTTTCCCCTTTGAGGTTTTGCAGCAACAACAGGAATCCAAAAATTCTCAACTTCAAAGAAAAAAAAACTGATTAAAACACACGGACAATTAACGAGCGGGCTGGGATGTGTGTGAAGTTATCAAATCCAAGATGGCATAGAATCCTTTGGCACAGTGAGATACCTCATGCTCATTGCAAGCTCCAAATTCAAAATGAAACAATGCTCGAGTCGCTTTGGCATGAGGTTTAACCCTTAGATGTGGCAGTTATTGGCAGCACTAACGTAGACATGGTCTAACTCATTAATTATTGCCTGTTCATTAAAACAAGTGGAAAGATTCAGTGGAAAGAGGAGATGTTGTATTATGATACGATTCTGATGAAAGAGTATTGTGTAAACAGTCCTGTTTTGCATAAACATAAACAACTATACATTTTCAAAGATTGACATTAAGACAAATAGAAAAAAATCTAAAGTGCAGGCATGAAGCTTTTGATACAGATGAAAACTTTATATAGCAGAAGTATTCAACTGAAAAATTATGAAATTACAACTAAAATTATGAACATGCATTTGAAAAGTACAGCAAAATGAAAGCAGTGATTCTATGGTGTAAAACATAGGGCTGTGGAGAAACCCCTGAGGAGCGACTGCACAGATAAAGATGAGGGTGGTGTGTGAGGGAGTGTTTGATGAGGAGATAAAACTGTGTGAAGTGTGACAGTTGGAAAATGGCCTTTGGACACAATCGCCTGTCCTGCGAACAGAAAGGATAACCACTTTTTTCTGTAGCTATTACTAAGCATCATTGAAAACAAGAATCTATTTAATGGCATAGGCTCTGTGTGCCTGTCACTAATGACTACAACTAATGAATCTTTACAGAGCACATCCCAACAAGACCCACTCAGTGTGCATTCAAACAGCTAAGCCACACTGAAGCTCATTCTTCTGTCACAAGGCAATTACACTCAGCAATGTCATGCAGCAAGTCTATCGATAACTCCACACATCATATTACATGAATAGATGTCGTCCAGGAAAAACAGAAAGGAATGAACTATATTGAAATACACTTCCAGGTTTAGGATGACATTAGCACTTATCATTCAGGTAGGAAAAATTATGTTGTATGGCCAAAAGTTTTGGGACTCTAATTGCTGAAGTCATGTGTTTGAAATATACCCTTGGATTTGGTGTGTAAAACGAAGCATACTAAGATATTTTGGACAGCACCATGCTTCCAACTTTGTGGACACATTTTGAGGAAGAACCTTTTTTTTATTCTAGCATAACTGTACCACAAACACGGCCTGTAAAGAAATGGTTGGATGAGTTCGATGTGGAAGAAATTGACTGGCCCAAACAGAGCCCTGTCCTTAGCCCCATGAAACACCTTTGGGATGAACTGGAACTGAGACTGTGAGCCAGATCTTCTCGTCCAACACCAGTGCCTGACCACATAAATGATCTACAGAATGAATAGACACAAATTTCCACAGAAAATATCATAGAAAGCCCTCCAAGAAGAGTTAAATCTGTTGTAGCTGCAAATGGAGAACATCTCCATTTTAAAGTTTATATATTTGAATGCAATTTCACTAAAGTCCCTTTTGGTGTTATGCTCAGTCATCCCAATATTTTGTCCATATAGTGTTCTCTACAAATGTTTTGATAACTCTCTTTATTAGATATGGATATTCTTTGCAACCTGTTTCTAAGCCAATGAGTGGTTTAAAGGGAAAAGCTACTGAAACCACATATTGCTGATATTACAAAAACATATAACATAACATATGGGGATGGTCACTATCCTCAAGGTAGTACAACCAAATACTGTCAGAATCATTTATATGTGCAATATTGTTTACCTCTACAAAAAAGTGGTCAGCAATGTGAATGACCTCTCCCAGCCCTTTCACAGACTCTTCTTCCTCCTGCCATCTGGCAAAAGGTACCAGAGCATCCGTTCCACCACCACCCGACACTGCAAAAGCTTCTTCCCCCAGGGGGTCAGATTACTGAACTGCACTGCTGCTCTCCAATGTCCACCTGTTCCAATCCAGACCCCTTCCAACACCCTAAATGAAGCTGTGGGACACTTTTGCCTGATCTTTCTGCAGTTTCCAGTTAGCAACTCTTTGCAGTAGTTCTCCTATCCACATATTTGATGCCCAATTGTATATTGTTTTATTGTCTCATTCTGTATTTGTTGGGATTCTCAATTTAGTTCACACTGTCTTATGCACAGTCTTAAATAATGTGCTGCTGTTGTGTGATGCATCCAAGGGCTTGAAGAACGATTATTTTATTCCAGAATTGTACTGAGGAATGACAATAGACAACTTGTCCTGATTTGACAGGATTGTCTTTAAAATGTTATGTTACTGACAAACAAATGGTCATCTATAAACCCTAAAGCCCTGTGGTTCCACATTTCAATTGGTCACTCTCATAAGTGTATAGCATATTAGTTCTCAAGATGTTTCTGAACTATTTAAAGTACTTATTGAAGTATTGAAATGAATAACCGGATACTAAATCTTAATACTCAAGAGGTTACAAAATGGGCGTCTTCAAATTAACAGGTAGCTTATGTATACATTTTATGTCTGTACACTTAGAATCCTGTCATTTGTCTTGTTTGTATCTGAAGCAGAATTCACAAACCAGCAGCAGATACACCAGAACCCGCCTCCCCTCAAGCAAGTCGGGGGTTAAGTGCTTTGCTTAAGGGCACAATTGCAGAGGCGATTGTTTGGGATCAAACACATGACATGTTGAATTGCGGCCAAATTCCCCAGCTGCTGGGCTCACATCAACCCACAAGTACACAGTGACCTAGAGAAATGAAAGCAAGCACTGTAAACTTTAACACATCGGAAAGCTACACCAACCAGGATCAATGCGGGTGTAGATAAAAAAAATAATTAAGCAAACCTCCAATTACAAAGAGTGAGGGTTTAATTGGAGCCAGCAGAGGCATGCAGCATGAGGCCAAATTAGTCTTAGCCCTCAGCATGTGATGATGTGTTGTGAAGGTTAGCAGTCACTCTGAGTGCGAGCTGTGTGTCTCTGTGTGTGTATGTGTGTTGTTTGTCTTGTTAAAGTAAACACATCCTTCTGTTATCTCAATGAGGAAGTCAAATGGCGGAGGACGAGAAATTTACTGTTCTGTCCGTCTGTTTCCTGTTTCATTACCGCTCTGACATGGCAAATTATCTCCAGAAGCTAATCAGTCACTGATGGCATGGCAATGCTCAAGCAGGCTGATCTTCCGAGGCTGCTGATGTCTGAATCTCCATTTCCATCAGTGTGGGTGTGTGTGTGTGTGTGTGTGTGTGTGTGTGTGTGTGTGTGTGTGTGTGTGTGTGTGTGTGTGTGTGTGTGCGTGTGTATGTGTGCTGAATGGAAAATGTCTCTACTTATTCAAAATGATTCCAATTGCCTTAATGTTAAATGATGCACCCTTTTTAACAGAGCTGTGTAGAGACTTTTGGTGCTGCAGGTGCTCAAGGGAAGGTTTTATTTATCGACAGAAGGGTGATCTGGGCATGAAACCACACAAAGTTCCTTTCCAAAAGGGCACTATGCCCAAAGGGGCAGGTGCATGGGCACCTGAAGCCCTAGACCACACTCCACAAACTATTCCACATTCATTTGTTTATTCCTTAACAATCAGATTGTGCTGAAGATTTTGTGGAATTTCCTTTTAAAAGGTGAAGAGAGACCGCTGGTGAATATGGGGGTAGATAGGTGAGGTAGATAGGTGAGGTAGATAGGTGCTAACCAGGCTGCCTTCATGACTCATGGAAAGCTCAGCAAGAGGTAGGGGGGTGCTGGGGGGTGAAATCAGCTGGACCATGTGGCTCTACAGGGGCGGAAAATTGTGTCCAGCAAAGCGTGTAGGGTGCATGGAGGATGTGACAGGCTGGACATGAAATCCTAATGAAAATCATATCCAGTGCTATGCATATTTCCTTCACTCACACACCGCGAAACCTCACTACACATCACAACCTTCCCACAGAGGTGACTGGCCAAAAGAAGACGATAACCACATGTGCTGTGGTTTGCCTTACAGTCCATGCATGTGTGCATATTTGCATGTGTGTGTGTGTGTGTGTGTGTGTGTGTAAAAGAAAAGCCAAGAACCCAATAAATACTAAAAACTTCATTAACTTCACTTAATTCTGCGGAACAAACAGAGCAGAAGCAACGTATATATACTTTGTTTCGTCTATATCAAATTACAATTAATTACAACTTACTTCACATCTCTCTGCAGAATATTTAGTCAACAAAAAAGTGAAACCTGGTTTGCTTGGGCAATAATTCAAATGTGTTCCCTTTACTTATAAAAGGTAAAGGCCAGGTGCTTCAGGGCACAGCCCTTATTCACTGGTGTGCTGTGAGTCCGTGGATTTCTTTTCTGTTATTCGTAAAAATAATGTGTGTATAAAGAGGTTTCTTTGCATGATGCCATACTTCCTTCCTCTGTACAATGCTCGGTCCGTAAAGAGCATCAACAGACCTTCTTTAAAAGAATCAATTCATAAACGGGTTGAGAGAGCATGGAGAACTTTGTTAAAGTAGTTGTACACTAAGAAAAGGTTCTTGGAAGATGTGTGAGTGTGAGGAACATTTTTACAGTTTAAAGAATTTATACGCTATAGAAAGATACTTGAAATAACATTTGAATGGGTTTTATATAATATTATGTTAAGGTTCTTTGTACATTTAGAAGACTTTTATATGCACATATCTCATACACAAAAGTGCTTCTTCAGGGAACTAAAACTACTACATATGGCACCACCAAAAGAACATTTGTGGCACCTTTTTAAAAGAATGTGATAATCAGCCATGCACTACGAGTGTGGAAAGAGAGATGTGAAAAACATGGCAGTTTTCACTTTGTAAATCGAGGAACCGGTAATTAAAGCTACGACCGTGTGCCCGTTCTTTACAGCAGAAGCACCAGTGCCACATAGAGCTTCTCAATATCCTCTTTAGCACGAGTCTGACTCCAAACGTAGACTGCTACCCCTTGGTCTTGGATTTAAATGAAAGCAACCTTTGATTAATTAACCTCTCATTTCGCACACCTGAGTAAAGAGAGGAGCTGAAGGAGCATATCCTGAAGAACACACACTAGAAAAATCAAAAAAATTCAGTTGTGAGTGGAGATGTTTGGAAGTTATCTAAAAATAAGTTGAACTTTGCCTCTCGATTGTCCCCCTCAGTGGCTTGGTTTTACAGCAGCTCAGTGGTGTAATGTGATCCTCTGAGTCGCAGCATTGCTTTCTTAAGGGGCTCTTTCAGTAGAGGACCACAGCCCCATGCTGAGTGCACTGCCACGTCCCCCGCCGCTCAGCCTCAACTTCACACAAGAAAAGGCCAAGTCGCTTGACACTCAGCTGCATGTACACAAAGACACACACACACACACACACACACACACACACACACACACTTTCTCACTCACACCAGCTCACACTCAGACATCCTTTCGAATTCTTTCAGCCCCGCCGTTCCTATCCACGCCTCTCCTCTACAACATCTACCTCTTACAGCTCCCCAGACCCAAACCGTTCCCCCAAAATAGACTAAGCCACTTAATGACTAACACACTTGCAGATTTTTGATACACTAATCAACCACGCATCCCTGCCACATGAGAATCATGCTGGGGGGCTTTTTATAGCTGTGTAAAAAAGGTTGCTGCAGCATTGTGGATTTGCCTTCTTTTAGTGGAATGTAATGTACATGCAGCTTCAAAGACGGTTAGGTCTTCTAAAGGGGGATAAGCTTAGTGCTCAGTGCTCAAAAAAAAAGCTGCCACAGCGTTTCATACTCTCAAAATAAACCCCATTACAGTACTCAGCTCCCCTCGTATTAATGACATACGGTATGCATGCCTTTGTTCAGACTTAATCCATATGTGGAGCTAGAAAAATACTAATTACATTTGCTTCAGTCACTAAGATAGTGTGGAACTGAGCCTTCAGGTCTGCTCGTATTCAATGTGTCTCCTTTTAAATACACTTCAAAATTAGATTAAAAGTAAACATGCTTTGAAAAGGCCTCCCACAGCAGTTCTGCCTTCTTAACAATTTTTTTAATTGAAAGGTTCTCATTAAATGTGTCGACATTTAGAAATACATCAAAATAGATTTGATCAAATTCGAGTATTTCAAAAGTTCAAAAAGTGCTCTGCACTTCAGTTCACTCATGGCTTCAAAACACTCTCAAACCCTTCAGTAGGTTTACAAGGACAACAGTAGGTATAAATGACAATATATTTACTAGGCAAAGGTCACTATCATGAAGTGGTCTCTCAGTTACATTCATTTATTTAGCCAACTTTGGCTGGGACAATTAAAATAAATGTCCTGTTTGGATACATTTTAGCTTGTTTCACCTTTTTTCACAGTCCCACTTCAGTATACTGTGGTCCATGATGGGGATGATACAGGACAATAAGTATTATTTACAACCATCTTCACAACCAACTACATTAACAACCAACAACTACTGACTGTATTGTGCAAATAAATGCACTTTGCTTTTGAATAGAACAGAAAAATGAAGAGGAGTACAGGCAATTTTGGATATAAGCTGATTTGCACATTTTCAGGTTTCAGTCTGGATGACCAGATGATTATCAAGTGTAAATACACATGTGGATAAAATCTTATTAGAATCCAATACACACACATGTCACATGAAGGATTTCCCTGCTCTAACATTGAGCAAAGTTTTGTTGTTGAGTTTTAAAGTAAGGTAAAGCGGCCCCTTATAGTCATATGTGAATCCCAAAGCATAGTGTCGAGTGTGAACTTCTTTCTCTGCATTTAAACCATTCACCAAGTGAAGCAGTGGGCCACAAACGAGGGCACCCAGTGAGCAGTGTGTACGGATGGTACTGTGCACAAGGGTACCTTAGTGATGCCACTAGCATTCCTAGGATTCAAATCAACCTTCTAAATGCAGGGGCAACTCCTTAATCACAAGGCCACCAGCTGCCCCAGCAGTAAGATGTTGCAATGAAAATTAGCTGCAATGATCTAACATGTTTGATTCAAGTTGCTTTTCTGTCCAGTTGATGTACAAATTACTGATTGTGAAGAACATATAAATATAAGAGTCTAAGAAAATCATTAGACTTTTTTTCTTACAAGGAATGTGAGAATGCCAGCCAGATCAGTAGCCAAACATTTAACTGTACTTATTGAATTAAACTGTGCCAATCACTGGCGGGTTGCCTCGCGCACACTCCATTGCGCTGTATAGGGAACTGTAGAGAGAAAATCACAAAGAAGGGGCGATAGATCGTGTTTACAGGAACGCAGCTGAAGTTTGGCTTCTCGGGGAGACTGAGAGAAAGAGAGCCAAGTGTTGGCAAAAAAGCTCATTCTTCTGACTCCGGGGCTCTGTAACCCATAATAAAACCTCAGGCCTATGTCTTCCTACAGCTGCGTAGGAGGGGCTCCTCGGGCAGCTTTTCCACGTTCGGCTCACTTCTCCCAAAGCGGTCAAAAGATTGTGCTGATCCTTTGAGAGCTAAAAATTAAGGGTTTATTCTGCAATCTGTCTTCCCAACAAATTGGCAAGCACAACTGTGCATGGGGGATTGGTGAGTAGGCCTTTTGAAGCTTGCACTTCTGCTTGGCCCTTCAAAATCTCTGGCACTCTGTCGCCATCTAGGTGGTGGGAGAGGGAAGTGTTGGTAGGGGCCGTCTGGCAGTGATTGATTTGCCTACTGTCAGATGTGACACTTGACCTAGCTGAGGTGCCGGGGATCAGAGCAAATTAAAGGCAACAGAAGGAGCAGGAAACGAGTGGGATGAAACATGGCAAAGAGAAGGTGTATGTGTGTGGGGGGTGGGGGGTGGAGATATTACACTGGCCCCTCTGATCTAAGTGTAGTTACGTATGAGACCAATGATGAAAGGAGCATTTAGCAGAAACATTGTAGTGCAAGGAACAAACACGACCCTCTGTCCATGGCTTAGTGGGGGTGAGACAGCGAGCCACAGAAGACACTGACAAACGGATAAGAGCTGGACCCATGGGTCAATCCAGCGAACACAACTTCTAGGATTACACTAAGGCCACGCTTCAGTTTCCGGACTTACCTGGACAGTAAATTGATTTCCAACACTCTAAGCACCTGTAGAGCTATTTGTACCATTTGGACTGTGACACGGCTGAAAGATGAATTGTTTTAATAACAATCAGAGTTCCTAAATCCTCCTTTCAGGTCTAGCCTATATCACCAAGATCAAGGGGGAAATAAAACTTGAAAACATATGGTTTTAAAGTACCTGTAGATTACTTGGATCAATACAAAGCAACCAAACACCCACAGGATGTGCACATGACAACACAAGATCAAGCCATTGGACATCTGGTACTTTCAGTTTTCATGTCTACAGTTAATCCGGTAGCTGTCTGAAGTAAACCATGTTTTCCAATTTTATTTTTTTTATATTATTAGAATATAGCCGCTGCCCTTAACAGTGTTTGAAACTAACTGGAATGCATCCAAATGACTTAGACATGGTTTACATTAGAAGTTTTTGTCCTCTCCTTGTTTTTGTCCTCTCCTATAAAGTTAATATTTTGCAATTGTTTTTGCTTAAGACAATGATGACAAATGTTTTTACAAAATGTCCATCCCTGGACTATATTTCTACATATCTCACTACACCAAATATGAAAGTCGGTAACGTAGAGTTATGCAAACACAATTCTACTATTAAATGCATGCTGGTATATACTGTGATTGATGTATGCCCGTGCAAAATATTAAAATATGCAGGGATTAATCAATAATGTAACATGATTACAGAATACATCATTGCGACATTATTGCATTGACCAAAACATAATAATATTGGCGGGATAATATGAATACCTTGAAAATCATCCCACAGTAAAGACGCTGTGATTAGTTAGCTGATTATTTCAGTATTGCTGCCTTCTGCATTGTCAGTATTGCCTACTATTGCAAAAATGGTTAACTATCAATACATTGGGCAGCCGTAAAGCCCAGTGATGCATCAGCAACCTAAGAGTTTGACCATTTCTTTAGATAGATTTCAAACACACAGTCTGGCCACACACAATTAATCATCCGTTTTTGTGAAGGTTTGTTTGTTTGTGGGCAAGTGTATCTGACGGCGCATGTAAAACAGGAGCGGTCAGAAGGACAGCAGTGATGGACTCCTCAGCTGTATCTCCACATCCGATCATAAATAAAAGGGATGCAGATCTGTGTATTCCACTTATCACCATCCTGTCATCAGTCTCAGTCACACCTCACACTGCGCTCCTCTCCTCTCAGCCGTACGCACAGAATCCTAGACAGAAGCGGAGGCAGCTTCCCTGCTAAGCAATCATCAGCCCATCCATTAGTATTCTCTGGCCTCCTTTTAACACCCTGGGGAATGTGGAGCATAAGCATCTAGAGATAAACATGCACCATGTTCACCATGACATTTCTCCCCATTCATAGTCAAACCAGTCAGAGAGAGACAAGGAGAGAGAGAACAGGACAGACAGAAAGAAGGAGAGAAACAGGGTAGAGTGGAAAAGAAGCGAAAATGAAAGACAGACAGAGAGGCAGAGACTGACAGAGAATATGAGAATGTGACTGAGAAAGTAATAGAGACAGAGATGGAGAAAACAACCAATGATGGAAAAGTGAAAGACAAGGAATAAGAGAGAAAGCAGTGATGAAAAAAGGGAGAAAGAGAATGTGAAAGACAGAGGGAGAGAGAGAGTGAGAGAGAGAGAGAGAGAAAGAGAGAGAGAGAAATTGCTCTTGGTGCTGGTATATCAAATCACACCCACACGTGCACATGCAGCAGGAGAGAGAACAACCTAAATGTAGAGCTAATCAGGTGGTGAAGACGCACAGTAGCACAGCTACAGTGATCCCTATTCACCAAAATGATTCACTGCTATTATTCCTGAAGCAGTGTCCGATTGAGGGTGACTGAGTGAGTGAGCCCGAATATCTAACAAACAAAGTAGTCAGAAAACGAAAGGAGAGAAAGTGAGAGACTGAGCCTGTGTGCGGCCTCGCTAGCCACACCTCACACTGAGTGTTTGAGCTATGGATTAGACAACTTCGGCTTTGTGGCTTTCCCGGCAATTATCTGCCTGACGGAAGGATGAGCTCCGCAAACAGAGTCGAGAACGAGAAAGGGGGAAGGAAGGAAAGGGGCTCGAGCGAGAGAGGGAGAGAGAGAGAGAGAGGGAGAGGCGGGCATGAAGACATTATTTGGATGGCTGTACTGTTCTGTCTCTCTACAGCAGTGCTCTCATGCTTACAGTGTGTCCTTGTGCTGAGAAACAATTTCAGACACATACACACTCCAATACTCCCCGCACTCTTTCAAACTCCCTCCCACTTTCCTCTTGGCGACATGCAGGAACACAAATGAGCTTTCATTTCATTTTCCCTGGACACTCACTCTTTCAGCCAGTTACACTTAATGAATTTAGATCAAACGGCCTTCAGCTTAATTAAGCCGATACGGGCCTGGTTTCTAGCGTAGGTGAGGAGCAGGCGCGGCTGCAAAATAGAATGTTTGCTTTGTGTATTCTGCTCTCTTTCTCTCCTTAGAGGTCATGGAGGGACAAATAATGTGTGAGACCAGACTCTGCATCAGTCGCTGGCTTTTCTTTCAGCCCATGAGCCAAATCTGTGTACTTACTGTCCTATTACTGACTGTCCTAGTTATTTCAGTCCAACAATCCCAACAAGTGCAGCAATAAACTGCTTTTAGAATATGTACATTTGATTTAAATTCCCACTGTTTGGATAAATTCTCTATGTGTCTAACACTGACTATGTATAAAAACACAGACCAGCTCAGTAGAGTATCATTTTAAACTTGGAACTCAGCGTTATTTAGAGATAATCTAATTCAGTCAAGTAATTAGCATAAATGGGCTTTTTTTGCCAATCTAGTCACATGAAAGAACACATCTGCAGGCAAAGCATGGCTTGGTCAAGTGGATGGATGGTCTAGTTGTTGGCTCTTAGGTTGTTGGCCCCACAATCAAAGGGTTGGGGTTCAAATCCCAACTGTCACCACTGAGGTACCCTTGAGCAAGGTACCATTGATTCACTTGGTGATTGGGTTAAATTTTTTTCATTGTTTTGTGCTTGTATTCATGTGACAAATATAGGATCTTCTTCTATATGTTAACTGTAGGGGCATATTCACACTTGGCAGGTTTACTTCATTTAAAACAAACTCTGGTGTGAATGCTCTTTTGGTGTGTTTAAAAAAAGAGATAATGCTGCCATGCGAATCCTGGTGTAGATCAAAGGAGATCCCCTTGAGAAGGTCAGCCTTGGTCGTTCAAAATCACTCTGGCAGAGTTGGTTTGAAGTGTGAACGCACTACAAACCAAAGACGTCTAAACCAGTGGTCCTCAAACTGTTCTTCTGGGACCCTCAGATGGCCCACAGAGTAAGAAGAAAAACGTGCATCGTCTGACAATCCTGAGAACCACACTGGGTGCCAATGGTCTCCAACAAACAGACCCAGATTAAATATCATCTCTTTTATCATCTTTTCATGAGCACAGAATTGAGGAGCATGTGGCTTCATACACTAGGTTGTGTCTGAAGCAATCTAAAATTCATATACACACATAAGACTGCAAACACAAATTACACTATATATTAATGCAGAAAGGTTTTTTTGACATTTAAAAAAAGCAGTAAGCCACTTGAGGCCATGAGTTTTAACACTAACCTGAGTGTTTTACAATATCACAAGACTGCAAGCTCGGTTGGATCAGAGCAGAGCGTGATCCAGTGAGTTTGCTGAAATTTATCTTACTTACCGACACAAAACACGACATAAAATGTTTCTGTTTTTATCTAAACTACTTCTATTATTTTCAAATGTAAAATGTAAGTGTGTACATTAGGCAAACTGGATCTTAAACGCAACAAAATATGATTTTATGCTTTGGGCCAGACCAAGGAAGCCAGACTGTGAATATAAGCGAACCCTAAAAGAAACACAGCTGCCTGATTTAGCCCAGTGTTAAAACCTAAAAGAAGTGAAAGTAAAGTCTTAGGTTGACCCTCTGGCCTATTACTGTCCACCACTGAACCACAGTCACCAAGGGAGGCAAGTAGAGCTGGTCTCGGCATGACTGAGGCCTCATTTACAGAGAGAGTGAGAGTGCGAGTGAGAGAGGCCAAGACAGAGAGAGAGAAAGAACGCCTGGCATGCCCTCTATTCTTCATAAGAACCTTATTCCACCCCCCACGTGGCGTCAGGTATAATCCACAGACACTGGAAATTCTTTTGAACTCTCTCTTATTTTGAATCAAAAGAGCTGAATAAGGGCTCTGTGCTTTGATATACTGCTCTCCATTACTGCAGCCCTTATGATGGCAGTAGCAACCTACAAAAGTGGCATCAATACACACTTATAGACTTGAGTGCATTTTCTTCATGACACAAACCAACTACATCAAAGAGTGCCATAAAGCATATTGCTGTCTACTCTAGCCTAGCCTAAGGGTCATCCAGCTGACCTTCAACCCAACCGCAGTTCATCAACATTCCTATAATATATCAAGAACCTACATGCAGAGAAATACAACATCCAAACCATGGCAGAGCTCTGCAATTAGTAGGGGAATGAATCCAGCCCAGCAATGTGACCTTGGTTGGGGCAGGGCACTGGGCACAAAAGAGTGAAGGGTGCAGGGAGCAGTTCATTCAGAACAGCACTAATGACTGACTTCTCATTATCCCCATCATTAACAGGCCTTCATTTACATTATTGCGCTCCACCACCAACTACCTCGTTAATTAATGCACAATTTTCTCAAAATGCCAAACCCAAAGGTGGGGATGCTGCAAGAAAGCCTACAGCCTGTGTAACAAACAGAGGCAGAAAAATATTTCACTCTGGCAATAAGAAAGATCACATGATGGTCCATGTGCAATGACATAACAATAACTATAGTTAACTAGTAGTGAGCGCTGTGATGTCCTGTATCAGTATCTCCACCAAGGCTAAAATGTTTTAAACAGATCGCTGAATGCTAAATCCTAACAGCCTGAGGGAGGGATTCTCAGTCCCAGTCTTGGTTATTCTGCACTATGCACATTTTTGTGCTTTGTCTAGCACACATAATTCAGCTCATTAAGTAATTAAGGACTCATCTGGCTGGGTCAGGTGTGTAAAACACAGGAACACGCAAAATGGTGTCACCGGGACTGGGACTAAGACTCTCCAGGCCTCAGGCTTAATAAGTTCTGCACATCCAAACATAGGCAGGTGTTCAAATGAAGTAAACTGTCATCTGACTTGTCAGGGTTTAACAGGGTCATGGTTGTCTCTTCCTACAGGTAATTTAGTGACAAATCACGGGTGACAGTGTTGCAACCTCACACCTTCATTCACAGACGAATGAAGCTAAATATACACCTGCTGTGGAGCTATGGATGAGAATCCCTGGAACAGCTTTTGTGCATGGCTGCCTCAAGGCTTGGGGACTGGGGTGCGAAAATAGTTTATATATTTTTTGCGTGCATTGCGCTGTGGGCTCATTAAATGTGTGTATGCGGGTGCAGTCCCACTTACGCACCTGTTACCACTGCAATAAATAAAGTTGACAAAAGAGCACAACTGCACCTACTCCCATCTCCCTGCACCCCATTTCCCTCTTTCTCTCCCTCCCTCTCTCTCTCTCTCACACATACCCACAAGCTCCTTCTCTCTCGCACCCTGGATGTGATGCATGTGCCGGTGACATCGTCAAAGGTAGTGCTACTAGGACTGCCCGCCAAGCTCAATGCCCTACAAATTCAAAGTCTATCCCCAAAAATAACAAGCTTTCTCACGGCATCCACACTCTCGCAGGATTATATTCCACAGCTTTTGACTGGTAAGTCTCACCAACTGATGTGTTAAAGGAAGCCACCGCTTGCCCTCCTCCTTCCACATAATTGACATACTGAGGAACTTCAATCCCACTGAGGGATATCATTTGCTTTCCCATTTCTGTTTTACTTTTCCATTTCCCCAAACCTGTCATGATGGCGTGGAGGCCATTGAAGAAAGAGATAAAGTAAATAAAACACAAAAGCAACAGCCTGGGATAGAGAGAAAGGGAGAGGCAAGTAGGAGGGAGAGAGAGAAGGAAAGAATGGAGAGAGAAAAGAGAGAAAGAAAAGAGAGAGAGAGAGAGAGAGAGAGAGAGAGAGAGA
>JBBKCR010000018.1:11407840-11423758 GCA_037577295.1 Ladigesia roloffi
CTCATAATTCCCCAGTGCAAGTGCCAGCGCGAGAGAGTAAAGCCCCCTCTAAAGCCTCAGGCTGCTAACTTCCCAACTAGAGCTGCAGCCTCATCAGCACAGCGCTGGAGAGAGGCGTCGAGTCCACGCGCGCAGCATTTATAGGGGGGTTCGCTCCGTGCACGCGCGCGTTCACCACCTGGAGAAGTTAACCACACACTTCTGCTTCTGCATCGCGTCACACTGGATTGATAGATTAAGATAATACATGTGATACACCTTTAGGGCTGCATGCATTTGCAGAATTCTGATCTCATTTGTTGTGTGTGTGTGTGTGAAAACACCCCTAAATGACAGCTTTTCATTCAGGTATTGGGGCTTTGCTGGTTGTGTGGCTCTGCTGATCATTCATCTCTCTCTTGTTCTTAATGGTATTTGTAGCCGGACTCTGGATTTTTTCATACTTAGACCATTTCCTTTGCCTACAGCCTGGGGCCATTTTCCTCTGTGGCAGAAGAAAAGGCACACTGAAAGTCTCCCTATCCACTTCTGTCAGGCCTAAAGTGAATGAAATATACAAAACGATGCAGTAGGGCGTCTGGCTGTGACCCATTATTCGGTCCTTGCATAAAACAACCTTTATTTCCCATGGATTTTATATTGAGTAGCCATTGCAGTGTCACATAAAATGACCAGGCTGACCACAGGCTTGTCTTACTTTCTTTAAAAGAAAAACAAGATTTCAAATGTGAAACCTTCCTATATTTTCCAGGGTCTAAATACTCTTTTGGCAATGTTTTCTTGGCCCATGGGCTCGATGTCCTTTCTGTAAATGTGAAAGATCTCTGATGAGCAGTATGCCATGTATTCTTATAGGGGAATCCTGAAGCACAGTTTCTGCTAATGTATTATCTACAGCTTCTAATAATACTTTACACCATTACAATACATTACACTAATACCCCAAAGATACGTTTATCTTAAACTAGTTCTTTCCACTTGTTTGCAGTGACACCAATACTCATCAGCTCTGGTGTAGTTACACGTTTCTTTCTGCATCTCACCCTATGGCGTACTATGTCAGTGATGGAACACCTTAATTCAAGGACTTCCACACCTGTAATAGCTACATTTACCAAGCTTATTGCTTTAAACCTGCTGGCATCTGACGGACGAGATTCAGTGTGGAAGGATGAGTATTCTAGTGAGAGCCATCACTGACATGGCACTTCAAGAAGAGTGTTCAAGTACGGTGCATTATAGCTGAGTTTCTGTCAACGTTCGCATTCATTTTTTTTTCAGCTCTGGGAACACACTGTCCCACACAGTTTCTTCATCTAAACTGAGTCGTAAGTCCCTGCCAGCCTTGATGAAACTGGGAACATCATGGATGATTTGAGGTGTCTTTGGTACACAGAGTTTTTTTTTATTGCAGAGAGATCTGGCCAAATTGAGTGTGGATATAACGTGAAAAAGTGATCAAAACATTAGTATACCAGACTTTTTACCATGCTTTATAGTGGTAAGCAATCATAGTGAAACAAAGCTTTGTGCATGGCTACATCAGTTAATGTAGAGGGTTTGTGTGCATCACTTTGTTTTGCTGGCATGTTTTGACGCACTGCATGCTGTGGCAGGATGAATCTTAAGCAGGTAGGTGATTTGGTGATTTCCTGTAACTTGGACTTTATTATACTGTTATGAATGTGTTGTTCCCGAAGAGCAACGCCATATTTACCTTTCCTTGTTTATTTATATATTTTTTTAATATTCAGTCTTTTCTACTGTGCTGATTCATGATTTATCAGATGCCCCATGACCTGTCTTGGCTGGAAATATGGGTAATACGCTCTGTCACACTACAAAAGCTCAGGAATGGTTTGAGGAACATGACAAAGAGTTCAGGGTTTTTATTGTACTCTAATATATGAGGGTCCACATTTTTCAAATTACTGGTGTTTCAGTAGCAGATTCCACAGTACACCTTCAGGGGCTCAGAACAGTGCTGGCAACACAGGGAGACCTAGGTAATATTAAGCATGTGGTTTTAATGTTTTGGTTAATTGAGGCATTAACAATGGCTTACCTAAAAGTGAATATTTTTCAATGAACAAATCAGCAAATTAATAAAGGCAGAGTGAATATTCCTCTAAAAAGTGAAGACTAAACTTCTCCCAGTTACCAGGTGTCTGTGAATGTCCAGTATCTCCCTCCAGATAGGTGTTGTAATGCACTCCACATATGACTCCAAACACCTCTCCCACTTCCACAAAAGAGAAGACAAAGTGACACATGGAAAGTGAAAGAAAACTTGGAATGCATTTACATTCAACACATGCATGGGCATACTCACATGTTAAGTATAGAGGATTTGTGCATATTATACATTCAAAGTAGAAAAAGGGGAAAGGTTATGTTGTACAATGCCCCCCAGGTCACCATCATACCTCCTCAAAGCTGCAGTCAGATTTCCTCTGTCTCTCTCTCTCTCTCTCTCTCTCTCTCTCTATCTCTCTCTCTCTCTCCCTCTCTCTCTCTGCATGTGAAAAATGAAGCTTGGAATTGTTGTGACGGCTTGAGGAATTGCTTTTTCAAGACAACGTTGCTGAATTTCTGAGCCCTATCTTTTTATCAATGGATTGGGCAGGAAATTGTTGTGCACTACAATGCTTTTGTTTAAAACATACATTTAGAAAAAGAGAAAAACTTGAATGAAAGGCTTTGAAGGCCAAAGGGAAGAAAAAAGCAGTAAAAACAGCGGATGTGGAAAGCAGGAACAAAATATGAGATGTAGGAACATCTTTGAGGAAATGTCAAAGATGCAAAATGTAACAACTTGTTTGAAAGTAAATTAAAGTACAACATTCCTTATTGTTATAGTTATGCATCAACAAAATACACCACAGCACAGCACACAGTGTGAACAGTGTGAAATTCTCTTGCTGCATTTAACCCATTCGCCAAGTGAAGCAGTGTGCAGGCATTGGAATGGCACTGGGGGAGCACAGTGTGGGCCTGTATCTTGCTCAGGTTTACCACATTGTTGACACTAGCAAGATTTGAACCCATTACATTCTGAATGCAGTGGCAGCTCCCTAATCAGGCTACCAGCTGTTTAACTGTGGTGGCCTGGAATGAGTTGCAGAGTTACTGAATGTTGAATGCTGAGTCTACACTATGGGCTTGAGTCCATCACTCTCCCATAATCAGAAATATACTTCTAATGAAAACAGACATAGGGCCAAAGCTCAATTCCTCTTTATGTTTCCATTGACTGCCAAATCAATAATTTAGGGCACAGAGCCTTGAAAAGGCATACTTTGCATTCTGCATGTATTTAGAGAGCACACACAGGGACGTTAATTTTGTAAAACATGATTTAATGATGGAAACACGCCTCTACATACAAAGCAAGGGTTGTGGCAGGAAGGTTTTAGTGCTGAAGCTTCAGCATCAGAAGGTAAACATGAAGCCTCAGAACTGCCTCTGGCTCTGTCACAACAATGGTCTCGCAGCCAAAAATGGATAGGAGTGGTATGAGTTTAAGTGGGTGCCAGCAGGTGAGTGATTTTCCTTCTTGTGCAATTTTTATTGAAGCAAACCGCTATGAATGTGGGACAGAAAGTGGGCTTTTCTTCCTGGGTCTTCCCTTGCACTTCACTGGAAAAGCACCAGAAAACATCACAGCTGTGAGCGATGGAAGCTGTTGAACACCTGGGCATGTATTATGAGGAGCTAGAAGCAGGAACAGTGCCAGGGAGGTCATTTATCAACAAATTATCATACCCTACTAAACCCGTTTTTTTAACCATGCTTACCAAGTGGCAAACAACAAAACAATTATTGTGAAACTAAACTTTGTGCTGGGGGGTTATGTCACTTCGCATTGCCTGCCTGTTTTGTGTATTATGCACTGCATGCTGTGGCAGGTTGACTCACCTGCCTTCCTAAGAAGGTAGGTCATTTGGTGATAACCTGTAAATGTGACTTATCTGCTCATTCTGTTATGAATGTGTTGTTACTTCTGATAGATTTGCTGTAGATAACCACCACATTTTGCTTTTGCTTGCTTTTTTATTTTCATTTTCTGTGCTGTGTTCATTGGGTTAAAGATGCATCATGGCCTGTCTTGGCTGGATATTAGGGGAAGCTGGATAAAAGCAGATGAGAGTCTAGCATTAAGTAAAAAAAACAATCAGGAAGAGTTTTCAAAACGTGTTTTGATTTAATAAACAATGATTTGGTGGTAATGGAAAACCACACTTTCAATCCAAAGCAGAGAGGGCTTGTGGGGTACTGACTTCAGAAAAGAATCTGGGCATATGAGCGCAGAGATGGATGCAACATTGTTTTTCACTTGACCTCCATGGTGTGGAGAGTGCAGAGTTTCATGACCCTCTCATCTTGTGTCTGTGTTTGTATAACTGTTGTAATGTGTGAGGACAGGCAGGTGGTTTTTACCTTCTGCACAGCATGACCTTGACCTCCCTAAAATACTGTGTGCCAGAAGCAATGCTTCTATTAAACACAAAATAAAGCAGAATCGTCTGTATTTGGGATACCAATAACCTGCTCTGTTAGAGCTTTTTTTTTTTGAGTAATTAATGGTAACAAGTCAATCAAGTTGATTTATTTTCATGTAACTTGCTCTGTCATTTCTGTTAGGTGTGCATCCTGGTCATTTGAGGTTATTTAGATGTAAATAATGTAATCAATGAGCAGGTAGAAGGACTCCAGCAGGAGTTTGTCCTGGGGGGATAGGGACACAATGCCTGCTGAACCTTAACCAAACAAATAAATTGAAACATCTATCTGCATGTTCTCCAATTATTCAAACTGATTAAGTAAATTTACTGGAACAAAGACAAGCACGCAAGCCTGTTTAGGGGACTCAATGGATAGTGAGGGGAAAAGAAAATAAAGGGAGGACAATAAAAACAATAAACAAACCAGACAGCTAAAAAAAAACTAAAAGATTAAAACAAAAAAACATGCCTTAAGTCATAAAATCGGATCAGAAAGCCATCTCTCCTTTCTCAGTGTCTTATCAGAGCACCATTACTTTCCTGTCCAGTGCCCCGCTGAGATTACATTCCAGACCCGTGCCCCACTCTACCTTTAAGGAAACAATGATTGGTTGGAATTCAGAGGCTCATTTGCATGATTTTAAAGGGGCTGGAACTGTTGGGGTGCTCCTCAGGCTGCAGCTTCATGTAATAACCACTAGGTGGCGATAACGATTCCTCCTGTGGCGAAGGAGGAAGATTGTCCAGTCTGGCTGTCGTCACTTGCTGGCCAGTCAGGGAGGGAGCTTTGTCCTTGGGAGGAAACAGGTGATGTGCTGCCAGGGGCGGAGGCAGACCAGGGAAAGCTCCCAAGCGTTTGGTGCTCGTTGGAGCAGATTGATGGCCCCGCGCCGGATGCTTTATTACACCTTGCATCCACTTTATTACTTTCCTCCATCTCCTCCTGGACAACACACATATATTTCCCCCCTCTAAGTGTTTCTAATTTTTTTTTCCTTCCATCTTCAAATTTTTCATGAGCAAAGCATCCTTGCAAAAAAGAGAGCGAGGTTGTTGTCAAACTCATAAAAGAGGGGATACTTGATTATAGATAGCGGAGTAGCAGAGATAGAAGCCAGCATGATTGCGTCCTTGCACGCTTATTGACAAATATACTAGTGTGCATCATACCGAGCTTGAATACCGTTTAGCTGAACACCTCTATATATGTAGTTTAAGAATTCGGACCTTTTGTAAATGATACCACAATAAATAAAGGTGTACTCAGGTGGCTTTTTTTGCATGATATTTGCCAGCACACATGCTGAAATTGGCAAGCTTTAGGTAAGGAACCTAAACTGAACCCTACAGGAAAACGCAGCTGCATGCAAAACCTTATTTATTTATTTATTTATTTTATTGTTTGTTTGCTTGTTTGTTTGTTTGTTTATTCTTTGTAAAATAAATGTCAGGTCTTTCCGATATGTGGGAATTTGCTTCAGATATGTTCTACTAAAACTTACAGAATGTCTCCTCCGTTGGCATCCAGCCACTGTTTGTCACCTTTCTTTGGCCTGCAATATGGCTGATAACTGGATAAACCGCGAGTTCTGTAGTGGAAAAGAAAAGTAAAAAAAAGCAGATCAAAGTTGCTTCAGCTGGAGAGACACTTAACGTTCGCTTTAACGGTAGGTTAACAATGTCCCTTTGTAACCATAGAGAAAACACCATATAAGGAGGTTTGGCGTTCGTGGATGGAGGGCTTTCATTCAGAAAGCGACAAATCGTGGTTCAGCATGTTATGTTGACAGCTGCCTCAGGAATAGCATGGTGTGCAATCCTCTCGAGGCTGTCAGTCTCCAGAGGTAAATTGCACCTGAAATCTAAAAAGAATGCTCAGGCATTGGATGAGGCAATCATCACAGTCATTGACATATTTCAACTGAAATGTCTGCATGTGAAAAGCATGTAAAAACACCTTTTCCTCTCCTCTTTAAATCTTCACTGAGATTGCAATCTCTGCTATACGTTAACTTTCTGAGTTAGTCCAGCCCCCCCACCGAAAAAAAAACAAAAATCCCCAGTTTAGGACAAGCTCTTTGGCAATATTATTTACAGGCATTGATTCAAGAGTGGGTTGATTGAACAGATGGCTTCATAGCCACTGAGCACCAGAACATGCCCTAATTGCCGTAAACCATTGTTACAGCCAAGGATAAATTAGTCTGATAACTATAAAGCATTCTTATTAGCCATGATAAATTACTCTGGCCCACGTCAATTAAAGCGCTACTCGAAACATCCACCTCTGGGCTGGCAGCATGTACATCATCTCTATCAGATGTAAACTCATACATACACCTAAACACATGCATACATGCACACCTACATCAATTACAACAGATACCTCAATAGATTTCAGAATCAATTGAGGAAGTCATTCAAATGATTTCCCAGAAGTGATCCAAGTGTAAATAAAAAAGCAATAAGCATTAATCTTGTCAAAGTTCATTTTATTTTCGCTTCAGGTGTTTGAACAAACTTTTGAGCAGCTGGTTTGATTATCCAAAAAGATATGCGGTAAGTGTTATCTCACTTTTGCCATAACGGTTTAAGTGAGATTTTTTCAATAACAGTAATCTACACATCTATCTATATTTTCTGTCTATCTGTTACCCAAAGTGTAAATCAAGCTGGCTTTGTAGTGTATTTTGATACATGTGCAAGAAACAAGCCATATATAGGATTACACAGGATTACACAAAGGGTTCTTTGAGAATTTTTTAAATGAGAAGAAACTGTTAAATGTATAAATAGCTCTCATATAATGTGAAGGGTCTTTCTTTTCGCTCACACTTAAAATACAAAATAGACTGCATATTCATGGGGAAAATGTGTGATTGCATATTTGGAGACACCCACACATTGTTTCTTGTGACCAAAATAATTTTGTGTTAAGGATAAATTCTGCTCACAGTGGGGTAATGAACTGGCATCTCTTCTGAATCGCCTCACTCAGCGCACCACTTTTTAATTTGCTGTCAGTTAACTAGCCGTTTATGGTTAAGGACAGCTGAAAATGGGTGGAGGGAACAACTCTGGCCTGAAAAGGAAAGGGAAATGCATGTGTAGCCATACTCAAAGACTGTTTAATACACAGTGACAGACGTCTGTTTTTGTAACTTACCTGAGCTTTAGTGTTCTGAACTCCAAAAATCTGAATTGTTGCTGTCACAGCCATCACAATACTCAGAGACTCTCTCTCCGCTACACACTTGTCCCACCACTACATCTCCCCTTACGTAACAGATGCAACATGACCAAAACCTTTTTTAACCATCTATTCACAGCTCCTGATCAAATTATCAAAATACTGAACACATGAGCATTACAATGGATGTTGAACATTTTAGGATTGCAATTTTACCCAAATTCAATGGGCTCATATGAGAATCAGCTAAAAACACACGTGGAATAAATTGTAATAATTGTAATAACTATAATGATAATAAAAGTAAAAGTTAAGAGGAATAGTGATTGCTTGCACATGGCCACGGAGACAGAAAAAGAGGCACAGCTCAGAGAAATGGATCTATTGCTTCTGCGACCACACTAATAACAAAAACGTGGATGTTCTCTATTCTATGGCATTACTCCAAATAACCCATTTGGCACTTAAAAACAAAATGCCTTTACATTATATGGTAGTTTAAAAATGTTCTTCACCATCATACATCTACAACAAAAATGGTTGTCCAAAGAACTATTCATTAAAAATTTCTTTAGAGAATTAAAATAGTTCTTCTGTGGTGCTACAGACTTTTGTTGGCACCTGTGTTTTTAAGACTATGCGCCTCCAGATAAAGGGCTTTGTGTCAGGTACACAACCTCAGTGCTGCATGTGTTCAAGGAATTCTGTTGAACAACAACATTTTTGGCATCCTCATTTGACATTTTTGTTAAATGCACTTGACATTTTGGACTTTTGTTGGATGGTTGGCAGTTCAGTGTGTTTTGAAGGTCTTGCACATTACGAACAGTCCAGGTGTGATGTGTCATTATTTAAATTGCTCCAGCACACGGTCTTTTTTTCTGCAGATTTTGAAAAAGAAACTATTTGTGATCTTAGGTTTTGTTTGTTAAAGAGTCGTTGACATTCACTATTACAGTACTAATTACTTTTTTATTCAAGTTACTGTGGTTCTCTGCTCTGCTCTTTGTCCCACTTTTGACTTTATTCTTTTATTTAGTCCATTGGTAGATACAAAGAGGAAGAATAGTGAATCAGATAGTTCCTGTTTAGATTGTAGATTAAATGCTTCTCTGCTATCATTTAATAAGTTTTACCTCAAGTTGTACTTCTTAAAGAGCTTAGATCGGGCCCAAAAATTGAAACCCGACCAGACCTGAGCCCGAGCAACTTGTGTCTTTTGTGTCTACTTTATCTAAGGCTACTCTGCTTGCCACCACAAACCAGAAATTTGACCAAAGTTTTCATTTGACCTGGTTGATGCTATATTGTGATCTATTCTATCACTGTAATATTGGCTCCAGTGTTTAAATATTCATTAGTTTTCCCTATGTTCAGTTTACCACTGCAGCTTTCTTGATTAGAAGATTAATTGTGAAGTGAGTAGCTGAATGGGAATGCCATTACTCTCTTGATATAAGTCTTTATGTAACGGTGCTACGAGGCACCACATCAGCCACTGCTATTCATTAGAAAGACTGGGATGAATCCATTCATGAATCAAGTCTGGACCATTTCATACTCCATTTCAGTTTCAGATGTATCATTAGGTCTCGATTCAGTCATGTATGTGCACATAGCATGAAACTGAATTCATGAGCCAATCCTGACAATTTAAAATTTCCAGCACAGTGCAATTCCCCTGTGATCCCCGCTTTAACGCATATGTGGAGAGAACAAAATAACTCAGAGAGACGTTTGGACTGGGATCATGCATTAAAATAGCCTCTCATTACAGCGATAAGATAGAAGGAACAGCATTAAGCCCACACAGCAATGACTCCCAGCTTATTTAGAACAGAGTAAGTCTTGCGTCTTGTACCCAGGATGCCAGGCGAAATAGTTCCACTCCAGAACACCTATGACTCAGCTCCTCACAAAGCTCAGCTGCAGCTCAGCTGTATCTCATCAGCATTCAGAGGTTCAAGGGTTTCAATGAGTCCCCATTCCACCCACTAAGGTCCCAGGATAACAGAGCTGGTGGAGCTTCCAGTGTTGCCCAGCTGTTTATAGAATCATTTTCTACCGCACATAAATATTTACTGTCCAACCTGCAGGTAGACTGTGGAAACGTTATTAAAGGAGCATGCTATTTAGAAGCAAGATATGTTCTGAGAGCACCAGCAAACCTTTTTATTTTGTTTTGAACCTACTTCTTTTGAGCCATTTAATGGAGTGGCAACCTTTTACATTTAGCCCTGTGACCACTGGGTTTAGCTAGAGCATCCTCCATGACCCTAGTCAAGGATAAGAGGTTCAGGAAAAGACCTCATTCAGTCATGTCTGATTGATTACATTCAGTATGCATAAAAAAAGATTTTGTTAGGCATTGCTATAGCAAAACAAAACACATTTTCTGACGGGGACCATGAGTTGCAATTACCTAACCTTGACTCTGTTTAATGCAAGATTGAATACAAACATACATATATGATACAGGATACAAATAAATGCACAACTAGCACAACAGTCAGAAATCACCAGAAACAAATTATTAAAGGTGCTAGTTTTAATGGGCGATTAAATTCTTACTAGCCAATGCAATCCAGTACCATGTCTGTATTGTTGGTGAAGAAGCAAAACATTGGCTTAATTCCAAAAGGCTGCCTGTTACAGATAGAGAAAACTTGAAAGTGTCATCCCTGGTTTAGAGCTGTTCCAGTTCTCAGCAAGCAATCTCTCGATCAGACACCTCAAACAATTCCTGAACATTTATTGCAGTGTGGCAGAGCACATAATCCTGCCATCAGACCACTGTCATTAGAATCAGGATAAGAAAACTGGTACTGATCCAAGAGGAAACTGCTTATGCAATTATGGCGAAGACAAGAAAAATACAAAATATAGCATGATGTCAAAATAAAACTCTCCAGAAAGTACTCTGAAAAGAAAACACTGCAGTCAGTAAGAGAGGAGGCAATGAATACTATATATTAATAAATAATGGTATTTCCTACTGAAACAGTAGGAAATACCATTGCCATGAAAGGATGCACTTGTTCTACAACAATGTTTAGATAGGTGATTTAGGTCAAATTAAAATGTACATATATGCCAGTGTCCAAGGTTTTTCAGCAGCACATTGCTCAGAGCCCCACACTGCTTCTGCCAGCTTTCCACTCAACCACCCAGACACCCACATAATGTAAAGAAAATGTCATTCTTCAGACCAGGCAATCGTCTTTCATTGCTCCATGGTCCAGTTCTGATGTTCATATGACCATTGTAGGTGGTTTTGGTCATGGACAGGTGCCAGCATGGGCACTCTGACCTTTCTGTGGCATCAATGACCCATACACAGCAAGCTGTGCTGCACTGATACCTTTCTATGATAGACAGCATGCATTTTTCAGCAATTTGCGCTACATTAGTTCAAGTTCAAGTTCAAGTTTATTTATATAGCATATTATCATACATAGAAGGTCATTCAATGTGCTTTACAGCAAATAGCTCTCAGACCTTTGCTCCACCACCGGGATTGGACCATTGTTTCCCTATTGAAAGGCTACCCTAACCATTTTAGCCGATATCCTTCTTAGATTAACTTGAACCACAGCGCGCTGTGACACACTTTTGCGTGACCAATAGAATCATAGAATCAAAGCATCAAAGCGTTTTTTACTAGCTAAGTTGATATCAAAATGAGATTACAAACAGTAGGGATGAACTTCCTTTAACTATGAATATAAAATATAGCCTTCTTGACCTGCCCCTTTTATGAGTTTGTAAGGGGCTCTTGAAAACCTCATGCCCCCACAGGCTTTTTTCTTCATGCTAACAGAGCTAGTGCTAACAGAGCTATTGAGTGCTGGGTGGGACAGCAACAGAACAGGAGAGTTTAGAAAACCACGCCCACTTTTTGTGCTTTGCCCTGCAGCAAGCACCATGCACAACTCACAGATTTGTAAGAGAAAGCGCAAGCCCCGCGGCGAGTGCAGCGCATGCTGCGATCAGTCTGAAATCCACTTTAATGTACTGCACTCTAGAACACTGCAATTAGGTTACAATGATGTAAAGGCAGTCTGCCTATGTTTCACCAAACACCAAATAAAGATTCTGTTTGCTGTGCTCAAGTTACAGCGTTATTTCTATGTACTGTAAATACTGTATGTACATGGAGCAAGCCCAAATTTTCAATAAATTACAAGTTAAGGTATTTTGCCTTTGTATGACCCATTGTTGTTTTGCAGGAAATGCAAAAGCAGAATACAGTAACTTCCGAATAAGCGTCAAACATCAAGTTTGAGCTTAATTTTTATTTTATGTTGATAAATGTATTCATTATGACAACTACTTCATAAATTTTCCGTTTTCTACCTATCATGCAATTGGCCACATATAGTAAAATAAAACGTTGCGGTGATGTGTAACATTGTTGAGTGTAACAGCCTGTTAGCTGTCGTGCATTCTGTGGCGCATGCATCTCTGACACATTCTAAATCCACATCTATTAGAAATAAAAAGACTCCTGATGCACTAACAGCTCACATCCTGTCGCTGTTCGGTTCCTGCTGGAATTGAAGATTAAACAGAATATCTGACATAAGACATCTTACACAACATTTGTTCTGCATATCTTGTAACATTGCTAGAATCATTCATATACTCAAGATACAACTGAAGGTTGAATGCTTTGATGCAATTCCATGTGAATGAATCATAGTTCCTGCGTGCATCATGAGCATGACGAAGTGAGGGGAAAAACATGCACTAATATGGAACAAACTTTTGGAGTGCAATTTTGAGCTTCTAATATCTAAAACAAACCCTGTGACCAGCCACAGCTGTCAGTTATGATTATACTGCTTAGTCTGGTGTCAGAACCTAAGACCAAATGCTGTGCAAAGCAGTCATTAAGTTTGGTGGAAAACAGGGAATGCACAACACTTGTGCCCCTCCCTGAGTCTGAAATCTAAATGACATTCCCACATTGTCCAGCACCTGAAAGAGCTGTCAGCGTCAGTTTTGTTTAAAGCACTCAAATTTAAATTCTTCCCTTAGCTGGACAGCAGGCAAAGTGAAATCATTAGTAACTCTCACCTCAGGAGAGCAATCATAGATAGTTTTAAATAGAAAAGTGCAACTAAATCATAAGGGAAGCATTTTATATTGCGAAGGATTTGTTTGTCAAAAGGCACGGGCAACTTTCTGACTAACACTAACCATGAATGAAAAAGGACCTATCCCCGGCCATGTGCGTTATTGCTGTTTCAAATAAATGTGCTGAGGGGACAGGTAGCTGCCATTTTCCCCATTGCCATTTACCAGGAGCAGGTCATTCAGCACCATGGAGAGCAACAAGTGAGGAGCACTCCTGTTCTTTTGGCTGTGCTTTTTTTGGAGATGAATGCCTTGGTGCAGATTAAAGTATCTGACTAAGAGCTGACTAATTATGAATTGTATATATATATATATATATATATATATATATAGTAATCGTACTGTAATTATGCAGTGATTGTAATGCAAGTCTGCTTAGGGACTTAGGGATTAGAATGATTTTTATTCATTGACACACATGCAGATCAATGCTTCAGAGCTTGTCTTTATTGTATTTGACGTCTTTCTCTCAGTGGATAAATTGATGCATGACGATGTTCAGAACACATGCTGATATACATTAACACACAGGAAAATATGAAAATATCAGGGAAATTTTGAAGGACACTGCATGAAAGCACACTGAACAAAAGCATTATAAAGAAAACAAACATGGCTTGATAAAATATAGGCGATTAATCTGTCTCTCTCTCCTCTGTCTTTCTCTCTCTCACTCCTTAGATTTAGTAGCAGACTTGCCTGAGGTCTATGGCCTCTGTCAGATGCAGACCTCCCTATCAAGTATATGGCTTTAGTCCTGTCAACCTTCTATGATGACGGCCTATGTAAGATGGCAGGCATGGAAGAGCTATACAAGGGTGACCGAGGGGTGAAATCTACAAGTGAAATAGCATTCCCACACACATACTCCCCCAACACCCCCTCCCCACTCAAATGGTCCCAGTGACCTGGCAGATGCCTATCACTCCACATCAGACACGCCATGCATTAAAACCTCCCCGCAATTCATTCCACATTTTATTACTGCGAGAAAAGAGCCCGTCGCCACCTGAATTTATGGTGTTTATTCAAATGCGGGCAAATGCAGGCTGAATTATGGCTGTCCATGAAAATATCATTTACTGCTAATCTCCCTCCCTCTCCTGTCATATATATTCGCTGCTGGGCTGTGTGTGTCCTTTTATCCCTGCTCCAGGTCCTGCAGGAGTTAGGAAAGCACTGCAAAGAAAAGCTTGAATAAAGATTGAAAGTGAAAGCGAAGAAAACAAAGGTATGCACAGCTCTTGAAATGCTCTCACACACCTTAATTAGGAATGTGCTAACATCTCAAACGTATGTTCACATTTTAATATCAATTCTGTATATGGACACTGCTACTGTATCTTTCTCATGCTGCTTGATTGCACAATTCTGTTTGGAGCCCAGAGAAATGAAACACTTCTGCAATTGCAAATTGAGGGTGTAAATACATCTGTTTGCTTGCATGGCTTTGAGTTTTCCACTACAGCTGCCTTTCAAGGTTAGGCTGCATATTATTTGGACAACTTTGTGTAATTGAAATGAATTATGCAAACATGGACGGCTTTGTGTGCTATGTGAGAATTAAAATATACTTTTTCACATCCTAATAGATCAAACGTTTTTCAATCTATCTACAGACTCATTGTATTAATCCTTTATTTGGACAATTTCTAGTAAATGTGTTGTGTATCCTAATGTTAAATGCTCATTCTTTGCCCTTTACTAAAATTAAAATCAACACCTTAATCACCTAAAAAAAAGCAAATTCTAACCCTAGCATGACAGAGATATATTATCTTTACTTTGCCAATGATTTAAGCTTATATTTGTTATGCCTCATTTGGGTCTTCTTCTTGTTTCCTAATAAAGACTGAATCTCTGTTAATGTGGGTGAAATCTAGAACAATATATGAATAAATACATGACAGGCAAAATATTATAAAACAAATAAAACAGTGGTATGGGAGTGCAATAGCTCTGAAGTGGATGTGTTAGAGCTAGGCTACAATAAACTACAGTTACAGTCAAAAATATTTCCTCTGTTCTTATAATTGGCTACATTGCAGATTTGTATCGAAAACATCACATATTTCTCTGATGACAGCTTTGCACATTCTTGGCAATTTTTTCAATCAGATTAATGAAGAATCGACCTGAAATGGTATTTAATTAACAGGCATTCTTTGTCATTAGTGGAATTTCTTGCTTCCTTAATTTGATTGGGATCATCATTTGTTAGGGTGTACACAGTTAGTAATCTTATTGTACTCAAGTTCTACTCCAAATGACTTAACTACTTAACCACACTGCAACTGCTGTTAGTGGTGGCAAAATATTTGTAGTTCAAATATTAATGGGCATTATCAACAGAATTAATGCTGTTGGAAAATACATTTCTTCAAATGACAAATATGTGAGTAATAAGAACAGGATTTGCTTCTCCCACTGCATCACCAGCATGACACATTCTATACAGTAAAATGCATTTCTCAAATAGGTGATGCTGATATCAGCTTTATAGTAGCAAGTTTTGTTTCTTTTATTACAGCATGCAAATAATGAAATATCACCTGACATCTGGCATTCAAACAGTATCAATAGTGAATATATTATAACGATCTTGAGGTGAGATTGTCTAGGGAAAGGATGGAGCACTCAAAGGGAGGGAATCCTCCACAGCCTTTATTGAGTGCTCTGAACAGCAATGGCATGTAAAGGGTGCAAACATGCAGCAAAGCAAGCTTAAGTAGGGCCAAAGCCCGGCCCAGGTACATAGGACTACCAGTGTCCACACACACGGTAGCCTGTGTACCACTACACTAAAAACACAAACACACTAAACTCTAAAAATAAACACAATAACACATTTAACCCCACCCACCCCCAACTACACAAAATAACCCCCAAATAACACACAGAACAACAATAAACAGTGCAAATAGATTTGAGCCACTAATGTTCCTCAGTGACAACAGCACCCTAGTGGTCCAAAAGACAACTGCTCCAGAAGACAACTGCACAAATCCCATCACTATGAAACACAATGTACTTAAAATATTCTTAATTCTACCTTAATTTATGCACCAAACACCTTAATTTGAA
>JBBKCR010000018.1:11435742-11455497 GCA_037577295.1 Ladigesia roloffi
TCATTAATAAAGAAAGGACTCACCCAATGCCAGAGCGTCGGTTTCAGTGTGCTTCGCTTTTGGGGAGGAGTCTGACAATAATGTCTCTATTACAGAGTTAGTGGAGCCATGCACTGCAGTTAACTTGTGCAGGTGTATAGAAACACTTACCCTCCTCTCCACAGAAGAGCTGGTGAATGGATGACAAAATGTCCAGCGACTGTGGGCCACCACATGCCCTCTGCTTCCTCAGTCACAGACACACTAATAGGCACACAAAGGCTATTTAGGCTCGCATTCAAACCAACTACTAATCATCAAATGTGTCTAAGGACCATCTCTGGCTCAAAAACTGCTTCAAATCTAGATCTATTCCTCAGTCAAAATTCACAGTTCATCACATTTTTCAAAAAGTTTGATTAATGTAGAAGTTCAATGTGGAATGCACTTTGGGTATTATGAAACATACCTTTCCTTTGGCTAACCTAAGGAAAATAGCACTCTTTAAAAAATAACGAGGCCAAAGAGATTCACAGTGATGTCACAGGATTAAAGAACCTTTTGCTGGGCACTAAACCGTAAAGGAGTAAAAAAAAAAAAAAAAACTTCCTCGGATGTAAAGGTTTTATAACAATCAAAGTTTTTTTTTCATAGAACCATTTATCCAACCCAAGAACCTTTTAGGAACTTTCATATTAAAACTATGAAAAAATAAAACATGATATTTAAAGCTTTATAGGAACTGTGCCAGTGGGAAGCTGAAAAATCCCATAATTGCCTTCCCATAACTTTTTCTTTAAAAGAGCAAACCCCCAAAATGCACTTTGCCATCGATCCGTCTGACTCCTGGCTCGAGAATTGTTGATAACACCTTCTGAGATCTGTGGGTAAAATCATTACTCACAGTTATTTACAGCAGCACTCCTAGTAAAAATCCTCTCTATGGGTAAATGAGAGACTTTTGTACAGCTGATGAAAGGGAGTTAGGAGCAGCTGCTAAAGCTAAATGACTTATAGTTAAATGCCTTTGGTGTTTTCATCTGCAGGATATGATGTCCTTGAGCATAGATTCTCTTCATCACATCCTAATTAAAACAAATAACATAATTCACTAATCTTGCCATTCTAGCTGATATAGCAGAGCAAATACAGGCTTTTCCTCCTTTGTTGGTTGACACATATTACCCATCAATTCAAAAACGGTTCACAGTGCTTTAAGTATAAATCCTTTACAATGGACTTAGGATAGAATTTCTTTAATATCCTAGAATTTCCTACATAAAATGTTTATATGAAGATCTGTACTGTAAGAAGTATAGATATTAAGAACATTTTTGTAACTTTACATGATAAAATTGTGCATCACAAATAATTTAGTGAAGAGTATCAAGCAAAATTTGAAGGTGATTTAAAAAAATGCATCCACTATCTGAACCGCTTGTTCTTAACTAATGTCAGGGGGGGGGGGTAATAAGGCAAAAGGCGGATAAACACTCTGGACAGACTGCAAGTCCATTACAAGGCACACATACAGATGCATCCATGGTAATATAGTTCCTTAATTCATCTAATATGCATGAATTTGAACTGTGAGAGGAACCTGCACACCCACTTGCTGTGAAAAAAATAACATGGTAAAGCTGGGCAAACACTGTGTGATTTTTGACCCATTTTGAGATGACTTTTCACTCTTGCGACCATTTTGGGGATTGGCCTGAATTTCGGCTTAATTGTGTGTTGTGCATTGTGTAGTCTACATGGGGTAACGAGAAGCTATTAAGAAAATCAAACCTGTTCGAAATCCTGGTCGCCCCTCGTGAGAAATGGAAGTGAAAAAGACGGAGTAGAATGGTGCTGCACTGTGTGATCTGGACATAAACAATAGAGTTGTAGAACTTGTTGAATTTTGGCAAGCTCATCCGAGACTTGTGGCCCCACAAAACTATCACGACCGCAACAACCGTGAAAAGAGCTGAGGATTTGACAGACAGTACATTTGAGAGTTTTTTTGCAGGAACAGGAGTAGAGCAACGTGTTTGCGGGAGCAGGAGAAATGTACTGCTCTCTAGGATCCTGCAAAGATTACAAGTGCCTTGATTACATTTTTACAGTTTGTTTTTAGGTGGGGAACAATATATGTGGTCGGCAACCTAACCAGCAGATGTTTGTGTTGTGCAGGAGTCTCGGGGACGCCATATTCGCTTGCGGGATTCAGTGGGCGGGAGCGAGACAAACAATAACAGATGTAGGGTCAGCAATGCGAGCAGGTGATTTAGGTCAGGGGTCACCAAGGACCACATGAGTAGCCCACGGACTGGTCCAAAATATAGCACACCTCACCAGGGAGCAACGTCTTACATGTATTTTTATCCTGTTGCTATACTTCTGTAATCGCATTTGCATTTATATCTATTTAAAAGTGACAATATCTTAAAAGCATTTAAAGCATATTTATAAGACATGAGGTTTAGGTATACTGGTATACTGATATCCCTTCGTATGGCTCAGTACCTGTGATGTAGCTCTCAGTTTCAGAAAGTTTTGTGACCCCTGATTTAGGTCCTCAAATAACTTCTGAACAAAGAGTGCCTACAGTATATTACCACATGTACTTCTCCACACAGACGCTTTCATTTTGCTGATGTAACATTAAACTATACAAACATGTAAGCACTTAAAATGTTTTCACTCTTCAAATCATTACTTTCAGTTTATTCAGTTGAGTCCCAGTTGACTTCTCAGGGTGATACAAGCAGTAGAGTGACTGCCCTCCATGGCACAGGTCTGGTTTAGACTGAAGTTAAAAGACTTAGCTGTGATCTCTCTAAGCCCTGCTGTCCAAGGTCATGGAAAGTGCTGAAAGCTTCTGAACAAACCTTGCAGAGGTCACATCCTTCCTAAAGAAGTTAAGCAGCATATTTTAAAAAAAGGTTCCAAAATGTATCTTTACTGCAGTACTCTAAAAGAGTCACATTTCCCCCTTAATTTATCCATTTACATGCACAGTTTCTGTAGAATTTCAGAAAGAGCTTTCACATGATGCAAAGGTTAAGCGGAAAAAAGAAAAAACTGAAAGCGTGTTTTGGCCGTGGAGGAGCTATACGTTTTTACTTGGGGGGGTCATCTCCTCCAACACCCCCGCCTCTCTCAGTACTAAAAATATAGTTTTAACAGTGGGGTACCAAATATTCTGGATATCAGGAAATAATTTTTCCCCTAATATTTAAACAAAGAGATATGTTTGATGTCTGAAAATCATGCAGGTACATAATTACATGTTGAAGCAGAGTTGATAGTACTGAGGTCCAGAGATGCTATATGCTTGTTTTAACAATGGGGGGCCAATTATTCTGGATATCAGAAAATAATGTTTCCAACCCAATACATAATGACACCAGTTCAAACTTGTATTATTAGTACTGAGGTCCAGAGTTGCTGTATGGCTGTTTTAACAGGGGGACCCAAGGAATAATGTTTCCCTTAATATTTAGGCAAAGAAATATGTGTGATGTCTAAAAATCACTCAGGTACAAAATTACATCAATACAAACTTGTTTTATTAGTACTGAGGTCCAGAGATGATGTGCAGGTTTACCAGAAGGAACAGAAAAACAGGAAATAATATTTCCCATTACAATTTGTGTAAATAAGCATGTAAGGTATCTGAAAAGCACCTATGTTCATAGTTACATGTGAATACAACAGACCGTCACGCATAATAGTCTTACAAGCAAGGCTACCATTTTGAACAAGAAATACTGTAGGCCTATCTCTATTCAGCGATTCAGTCATTTAAATTATTAGGTTATGTGTAAAAATAAAGAAACGTCGAAAAGGCATGTGATAGTTTATACTGTACGGCTTGTTTACCTCAGCGGGTTTGTAGAAAGATATTAAAACGTCAGTGAAACCGTTTAACCAAAGAGAAACCGACTCCGCCACTGGCGTTTGGAAAAGTATATATCCTCTTACTTCAGAAATTGCAGCAGGTTCGCAGAGCTCATCCCCAGGGCGTAATTACTTTTTTATTACTGTACTGTAATATAACTTACTTTGTAAGCTTGTGCTCCTGTGCTGGTGGGGGCACATTGACCTCTGACTGAGCAACTCTCCACACAAGAGCAGAAATTGCCCTCAACTGTACAAATGAAAGACAGATCAATGAACTGCAATTCAAGAGCAAACTGACCTTTGTTCTCCATTCTAATGGAACGTGCATGCTGGTAAAAGAGTGGATGCTGATGGAGTATATTAAGTTTCCACATCACAGAGCGTGTCATTAACTAAAGCTCCTTCCAGTGAGACAAAGAGATAACAATGAATGTCAAAAACACTATGCAAGTGCAATTGGATTTGATAGCCATTCAGTAGTTGAACTGCATGGACCACTACTGTTGGCATTATTTGAATGCTCAAATCCACTTTTGATGTTTTTGATTTATTTTATTTTTGCATCTCTCTATAATTGTATATTATTTCTAGGATTCATTTTAGGCGTTTTTAAGGATGACCAGATTAGTGATACTAAAATGTGGATTTTGGTCACAGAACTAGCTGTGGCTCCTCAGGGTTACAAATAAACTCTTGAAGGACAGATTCACAGGAATATTTTTTGCAAACAGGCCGAAATTAATATTCAGGTTCACCATGAATATTTATGTAGTACAATTATTGTTTTTCTAATGTATACTGGATGCAATAGCATATCGTTGTAGTAGTGTTTGACTACTAGAAATGATTACATGTTATTCCATTAAAAGTGGCAACACTTAAACTTTATATCAATGTGATTGTTAAGTAAATGTATCACGTTACACTATTGGTATTGTGAAACATGAGTGCACAAAAAAAATGCATGGCAAGGAATGAGCTTTTAAGGATGTGACCGAGAGGGAGGAAGCTGTGTGGCTGTAGCACTTAGCTAATACCTCTGGTTTATATTATGGGGCCCAAAGCTCTCTGTGTAACCTGAAAAACTAACAAAATAAACTTGTCCATGCATCCCCTTCAATATTACCCTAGTTTACTTTTTAATACTGTTAGCTAATTAACATGAATAGGGAGTCTCCGTTACTTATTTGGCATGAAAACAAACCAGATTTGCCCACAATTTTAAAGCAGTGCTTTTGTAAGAAGGTGCAGGCAGTGGCTGATATTTATGCTGCTATCTCCTCCATCTACCTTTATACCAAGAGAATTGTGAACCAAAATAATCATGTTTGTGTGCCTCTGTGGTCTGACTCACCACATTTAGCTTGCAAGCTCTAAAAACAGAATGAAATACAAGGTACAGCATGTTTTTCTTTATAATTTTCCCAAAAGATAATATTAGACCTGTTTACAATTTTGTTAATACCACATACATTCAGTGATATAATGCAGTGCAATACAAGACCAGACTCAGCCTGGTCAAGTGTTTACAGCTGCAAAATAACCAAGCTGGCATTTTATCAGATCTCCTCTAAAAATGACAAGAGTCACATTCACGTGTTATTGTAGATACACATTCAGTTTGCATATATATAGGAGGCTGACCAGATGTCCTCTTTTCCCTGGACATGTCCTCTTTATGAGACCTGAAAATTGTGTTCGGTCAGGATTTTAGAATGCTCCAGGTTTTTAAACATTCGTCTCATCAAGGGCATCTCTCATGAACTAAAAGTCCAAATTGCGGCCGATATGCGGCCAAGATTCACATAAGAAGATCCGTCGGAACCACAGCCAAGCTGGTAAAAAAAGTCCTCTTGTTCACAATCACAAGGTGTCCACTAGCTCACAATCTCAAATCTGGTCACCCTAACATATTCAGTTTGTGTGACCATGGGACTCAGTGCCCTTACTAATCAGCCACAGAATATCATAGCTGGAAACATTAGCACAGAAATTGTCAGATAATGAGAAGATATTTGTGTTGGCAAAACTCCTGTTGTCTTTCATGAGACAGCTAAAAGAGAGAAGACAATACTAATATGAAGACATCAAAACTGCAGGTAATTCAGCATGCACTGCAGCTGTAGATGTGGCATTCAGGAGACAGGCTGCTAGTACTAATGTGCAACAGCAGCATGGAAAGAGGTGAGGAGAAAAGCTCAGGGCTGTTTGGCCATTTCAGCCTGTCCTTTGTAGGAGCAGGGCAGTAGGTATAGGAACTGGAACAGTGCAAGGACATAGCCCTGCCACTTAAAACGCTCCTGCAGAATAAACATGATATTGGTTTTACAACCATGCTCATGTAGAGTGCCTGAGCGCACAATGGCTGTGTATTATCAACTAGATGTCTATAGCAAGAAATACAATGTTACTGAATTCTAGTTTTCACGGTCAAAATAAACTGGCACTGTAACAAAATCTCATGACTAAAGCATTCATTTTTTTACATACAGTAAAAATAACAGATATCCTGAATATGGTGCAAATATATTTCGACATGGCCTCTGGAACAACAGGCGTGAGTGCCTATTTGACCCACCACTGCTTTACAGAATCGCCCTGCCACTTTTGAGCAAAATCAATGGTTGAACCAATCAAAATCTCCATTTCAGTCTATGGGGGGATTTCTCAGACGACTAGGTATTCATTTTATGTTAAGTAAAACAACACACTGTGTAAACAATGTGAAATTCTTTCTCCGCATTTAATGCATTCACCTGAGTGAAGCAGCAGGCAGACAGTGATGCAGTGGGGAGGATACCCTGCTCAAGGGTACTTCAGTGGTTGCATTGGCAGTCCTGGGATTCAAACCTATGACCCTCTGCTTGCAGGGTCAACTCCATAAATACGAGGACACCAGTTACCCCATAATTTACTCACAGAGAGGCCACAAATGCAGACCAAAACACAGAAGTGCTTATACAACAAAGGAATAGGGATCACATTGTCAAGGGAGGATACAAGAACAAGAGGCAGGCCTACGGCAGAGACTAATACCAAAACACAAGATACAGGATGAGCATGTGTCATAATCAGCCACAAGGCAGGGGCAGAATATAACAGGGGTATTATTTCCTAGTTATTAAAGACAGGCTTCTATGACTTTGAATGAACAGAATATAAACTGAAATAAAAAAGCCATTAACAGTGTCATGATAGAATTGGCTGAAAGTCCATGTTAGTCATTTGATGGTCTAGTTGTCTTTTGAGAGTTAGAAATGTGTTAGTTGCCAGGGCACCAACCAACTGCAGCTTTCATGCCAATAGATTTTCCAGTTGTTTCAAAGAACCAATACACTTTTTCCCCCATCAATTTTGACCAATACATTTCACTTTATTTACACATTTCACTTTATATATATTTGCTGAAACGTACTTTCAGTTCCTCTGCATGTCTAGTATATATGTAGAAACTGACAATAAATCTGACTTTAACTTTGACAATAGCAATGATACAATTAAGGAAAACAACCTGGTTCTGTAAAGTTATCTTTAGATTCGTTTATTATTTTTATTTTAAAAGTGATAAAATTCTGGTTCTATTTTATACAAATATTGAACTAACAGGACATTCCATACTCCATCCATGCAGGTAGAACTGTAGTAGACATGAAAACACAGACAAATTTCCTGACATACCAGTTGCAAGAAGGGAAAACTTAGAATCACATCAACAGTTAATCGTAGTATCAGCACATCTCTAGTGCCCATGCAAGTTTTTAACATGTTTTTTTTCTCTTTCTCTCTCCTTCCGGCTCACAACCTATAAATTTAATATTTTATTATGCAAGCATTTTTTCCTTGAACCGTTTGAAAGGGTTGACATGGGAGAATGTGATAATACATAAAAGATTAATCGTTTTGTTTTGTGTAATGCACAACACGAAAAAGCCCTCTCTTTGAATGGTTAGAGACTTGGGTTAGCGATGAATGATGAGTGCAGAGAGATCTCCTACAGCTTACATCGCCTTAGGACACCATGTTAGACAGCCATATACACTGCTTGGCTTCGCTGTTCCTGTCTCTACTGTTGTGGATATATGTGGGGGCTGATGAGCTGATGATAAGCTTAGCATGGAGCATGCCAGCAGGAAAAAAAGCCAACAGCAACTAAAAACATACTCCTTAAGCCTGTTTTATTCAATTAGATGGAGGCAAAAGCAACAGATTCTTAAGTTTCACAGTCCTTGAAATGCTGTCCATGGACCCATACTGCTATGACTGAAGGTCAGACTCTATGAATAAAAGTCAAACACTTGTGCTGGACTCCAGTGGAGCTAAAAAAGACTGACAGCATATAAATGGCCAGTCTCTTACAGTGTGCTTAGAAAAGCATGGATTGAACTTGATTACTAATCTGTGTATCATTGCTTCACATGAAAAAACATTTTAAGGTTGACAAGAGTCATTGAGCACAATCATATAAGCATGAGCAATCATGATATCTGATTTAAGTGGATTCGTATTATGCCCAATGTGATCTGGGTGTTTAACAATCCATAAAAAAGACTACAGATAAAAATGCATGTACTTTTAACAAAGTGTAGAACTGAGGAAAGAGATGCTAGCAGGAAGTAGGAAAAGATGATGGATGGATGAGTATAATATCATGTATAGTAATTATATATTGTGTTGTAAATAAGGCTAAAATGTATTGCATAGAACAATATATGTTAAAGTCTACTGATAAAAATGAATACAGAATACTGAGCTGAGTGCTGTGTAAAACATTTGGTGTAAGTAGGAAACAGGAAGCAAAGCAGGAAAGATGATCACTACTATTGAGTTTTTCCTATAACTCAACAGAAATTTCAAAAGTGTGTTTAATCACAGGGCCATTAGGAACTCCATATGAATGCATTTAGCATCTCTCATCTCTCCCTCTCTCTCTCTTCTTCTCTCTCTCTCTCTCTCTCTCTCCCTCTCTCTCTTTCTGGGACAGGCGCCAGGCACTCTCTCTAACCGCATGCCTCTCTTCCATTTCCAACGGAATACATTATGTATCTGTTTAAAAATCTAGGCTTCTCTAGAGCGGTGATCAGCGCAAACAGCCTAAGCAAACAGACTCTGATAGATATTGCTCATGTCAGCTCTGTGTGGAGACATGCCCGTATTTGTTGCAATGACATGCAGCAGCAACACAATTTTTACATGAAGATCGGAGGAAGGTATGCCGGCAATTTCCCTCTGCTCCCTCCAACCTTCACAAAAGAACACCATCTCTATAAGAGCAATGAAATGAAAAGGATGGAACAAAGCAGAGCCATTTTTATACCAAAGGGCATATCAAAAGAGTGTACAATTCTGAGGAAAGAGACATTAACAGGAAGTAGGAAAAGAGAAGATTTATCAATGTAAGGTAATTATTGACACTGTAAATATGGCTCGTATATGCCATGCATGGAGCAGTATACACAGACGGTGTATTTCCATGGGAAAATATGAAACGAGATTGCATGCTTGCTATAAAACCAGTATTTGGAGACACCCAATAACTGGTTTTATGGGTTTTAAATAGGTTGGTTAAAATTGCCCCCTATGCAGATTTGAACCCCACATGTCTGGTTTACTGTTTGTCATGTTCCTCAAACCATTCAAGTCCATTTTTGCAGTGTGGCAGAAAAATTATCCTGTTGAAAGAGTCGTTATTGATGGATTATGTCCACCTGTGTATATATATATATATCTCTACAGCAGGTAAAATGAAAATTTATTCAGCAGGTAAAATTACACATCACCAATATATTTCTAAAGGTGTTATTGACAAAACAGAAATGTAATACATTGTACAAAAGCCTTTGTTGGTGATGACAGCTTCAAGATTCCTCCTGTATGCAGAAACAAGCCACATGCACTGCTTAGTTGTGGTTTTGGCCCATTCTATGTAAACCTTTTCTGTGAACCCTTCCTATGAACTCTACTATGAGCTTCAGTTTTTTCCATAGATTTTCTTCAGGATTCAGGTCAGGATTGGCTGGGCCATTCTAGCAGGTAGGATTTTATCCCATGACCTCCAAACCTAATGTCTTAGCAATGCTTGGGGAGAATCCTTACAGGCCATGGGGGGTGAGTGCTTTACATGTTTTTTTGGTTTTGTTTTTTTACTTGCAAATTCCATGTTTTCTGAAGTTTTCCACAAGTGGTTCATGGCTCTTGGAAACTCTTCTGATTATTCTTTTCACTCTTCTATCTGAAATATTGCGGGGAACACCTAGTCATGGCCGGTTTATAGTGAAATGATGTTCTTTCCCCTTCTAGATTATGATCCCAACAGTGATCACTGGAACCTTCAGTTACTATGAAATTCTTCTGTAACCAGGTGAGCAATATGCTTATTGCTACTGTGGGTAGAAGTCATGCCAGTGAAGGCAATGTGGTGCCCTGGGCATCAATAAGTTTTCCAACAGTAAAATTGTGAAGGTCTTGAGAGAGCTCTATGGTTTTACCGAAGGTGAGCTGTTTATTGTGTAACACCTTAGTAATGAGACCCCTTTTATAGGGCATCATTTGGGACTGAAGCATCTGATATTAACTTGCACAGTTGCAGGATTGCTTTCGAATTACTGAAAGATTTCAGCTGGTGTCTTGCACTTACCTTTGTACTGTCCAGTGTGTAAGTATGTGATGCCAAGACTCAAGACTTTTTAAAAATAAATTGCACAGGGCACCACATTACCTTCACTGACTTCTACCCACAGTAGTAATAAGTCTATTGCTCACCTGCTTTTCATGGGCTCAGCATGGGCCGATCTGCTACTATTCAAAAGAAAAACCATCATAACTTGGTCCTTGTCAAAATCTTTCGAATTAACAAGCCAGGCCATTTTCCCATTTTTATATCTTTAAGTGCCATTGAAACTGAATAATCTTTGAATAACATTGAATAATATTGGAGAAAAATTAAACCATGTAATATGACCTTTGCCAATATTAGGTTTTCTTCTTTAATTTAACAACTTTATTAAATATATCGTGTGCACTAAAAGGAGCAGAAATTGTCAGGTTTGCTCTCAGAAGAAAATTAATTTATATTCTTCGTAAAAACTCTAATATTTAAAAAATGGTAATTTTACCAGAGAGGGAAACTCTAACTTGAATATATTTTAAGGCAATGAAATTATATTCTCATTGCAATTTTGTACTGTTTCTAAGTATTCATCATGAAAAATCCACACTGCAAAGTGCAGCTGGGGTTTTCATATTGATGTAAAAAAGAAAAAGATCATACACACAGGCACACAGATTATATAATACAATGAGGAAAAATGGGGAAAACACTCGCCGCATCCCTGTTGTAATACAGAAGCTACCCACACCTATTCTGCCCTTATTGATCAGCCACTACCTACCACAGTGTAAGGTTATGCATCATCTTTGAAGAAGCTTTAATGTCCACCCCAAGAAAGCCTCTCTGACACACAGTTGTCCCTTTCTTTAACCTCCTTCAAGACAATTATTCTGCAGAGGCTCATAAATAACAATGTATCATGCCCTGTCTGTCTTGGCAAGTTGAGACAGGTATACCGCACTCACCGTCCCTTCTTTTCCCTTTTGACCCAACTGAAATACATCTAATAGTCATAAGAATGATGATGGACATCTTTGTAATGCTCATATTTAATTATTTGAAAAGGTGTCCTTCTCTAAGCACACACTGTATGCTTTTATCTGATTCTTTCAAAGACCAAAATAGTTAATAGATTTTTTTTCCTAGTCTGGGTATGAAATGGGGAAAAACATCCACCCCAGGTTGTCTTTGAAATGCAAGAGAATAAAGCACTTTTAAAATTCACCATGCAGCACTCTTCCTAAATGCCCTCTGATTGTCTGAGCCAGTGGTACCTCAGGGGACGTTCTGAAAACAGAACCTCATGTAGGCATACCTGCTCACAGAGGGGCTATGGATCTGCTCCTGGAGGAAAAGCATTCAAGCGCACCCTGGAGGAAAAAGACATTGAGGAAGTGCTTTGCTGTAAATAACCAAACAAGGGGAAGAGTTCAAGCATAAAGGACTCACACCACAGAAAACCAAATTGGTATGTAAACATTGTTATGGTTTAGAAAAATGCCTCATTCATGCCTTAGTCTTTTATGTCTATCATGGTTTGGCTCATGCTGAAGTTATAAGGCGTGCTTCAGCCTGAACTGATTTTTGGAATAAAGTGCCTTACAGTTTCACCTGTGGGAGTTGGGTGGGAGGTGTAGAGGCTGATGTAGGCACTTTCTCTGATTATCACTCTGCAACAGCAAGGACACTCTAAGTTCTCACTTAATGCCATTTTGTCTCACAAACATTTACAAGAAAATGTTTTTGTTTTTTTCCTGTCATGATTGTTGTGGAAGCATAGGCAGGAGGCACGTACACTGTTGGCTTTTGATGAGCATGTTGGCTTTTGATGAGCACACAGGCAAACAGACAAGGGAAGACAGGAGAGAATCCAGTAGGGCTCTAAATTGCCTTACAAAAAGTTCACACAGTTCAGACAGGAGAAATCCTTTACAGGTCAGACACAGAATTCACACAGTTGAAGCCTTTCCAGGATCCCACAGGAGGTGCATGAAGCATACTCCCTACGAGTGAAGCCATCATGAATTTTACACAAGAGTCTCAGTCGATACAAACATCTGCTACATAGAATATACTCATAACAGAGAAGCAGAACCAAGGAAAGCAGGTAGGAAAGGAAGTTTCATCCAAGTGTTTTGATATATTCTATTGCATTTCCTGTATGTTCATTGCTAATGCTAATATAAAGCTAGATAGCTAGTATCTTACAACCATGTAGGTTGTATTGAGCTGCACTACAAGTATTTGTCCATGCTTACATATTGAGACGTTTCTATCTGGTAAACTTCATATATAAAATATGCACATATTAAAAAAATATGATAATACACCAAATGTAATGTTCACAACATCATTTTTCCTTAAGTGTTACATTTATATTGAAATTTTACACAGTTAAATGACTGTCTTTAATTCCACAATTATTTTGGCAAATTATATTTGTCTCTTATTGTGTGAATAGAAGTGCTTGACTGTAAAAAGACACATTATATGCACCTATACTAAATACTAAACTGCATTAATGTTGCAATGAGAGAACCACCAACTACCACCTTCTTTTTACCTAATAGCGTGGGTGCTGCCTCGGCTATACTTATACCAGCTTAATGAGGGCAGCCCAGGTGGCAGCACCAAAGACATCTTGAAAATATAATAAAACTTTGCACTGTATTTCTCTCTGTACTCAATATATTTCTCTTTTCCCTTTGTGTCATTCACCCATGCTGCCAAACCTTCTTTTTTCATCTATTGCCTATTTACGATAACTAGTGATTGTGATTTTTTTTTTTTAGCCCTCCTTTAAAATGAGCTAATTCTTTAAATACTTTTTGTAGGATTCCATAAAAAGCAGCTAGTGCTTTTTGCTCATATTTTTACACAATCAAGAGAAATGCACATTTGGTTGACCCTCAAAAGATTCTGAATATATGTAGATATATGTGTGAAGTATTAGATTGTAAAGTGTTCAAAATGAACACTTGGTAAAACAAGAGGTTGTACCAGGAAGCAGTCGGGAAAATTGTTCTGCCCTTTATTGTCAAAACACAGTCTTAGAATGGAGTGTGGCAGATGTGGAATGCAGGTAGGATTGTAGTGGTTAGTCTATACAACCAGCAGGGGAAAGTGAATTTCACATGAATCACAAATTAACAGTTAGCAAGAACCTAGCTGTCAATTTAGGCTACCATAGATTCAGCAGTAGAATACAATACAATAATGGCAGCACAGATTACGGCTGCATGGTGAATGATTCCAGCAAGAAAGTCCTACTCAAAACACATATATGTATGCAGATCAGGTAAACAATACTGACTTGTAAATCCTACATGTAAGCGTCACAGTGTCTGATTCTATTTCCAGGTTTGGAAGGGCACTGACGGCGAGACTGTATGTATGCAGTTCTTTTCCAGACACCAAGGTCGAAGGAATGAGACTCAAAACCCTGCAATGCTGAGTAGAATTCCCATAGCATCCTTTGTAGCAGTGACTAATTGGACTATCAGCATGCTTGATGAGCCCATCACTCTGAAGATGTAATGCATGGCACTGATCTTTCTGATTTGTGCCTTGAAATTTCTCACTGTGGAGCTCCTTGAACATACTGAACTAGCATTTTTTGAAGCACACTATGGCCAACGCCGTGTGGCAGAAGTTGGTGAAGGCTCAGGCCTTGGCTGCAAACTGTTTCCACTAGTGCAATGGACTGCAAAGAATGAAGGGGCGTGTGATCCTTTTTAGAGGGGCAGGTATCAGAGCAATGCACAAACCCCTCCATGTCTGCTGGACAACTGGAACAGTAAAACCTCCGCCTCAGGCAAAGTTGTAGCACCGCCAACATGGCCACTGGTCCATGCATAATCCTCAACACTGACTGCCTTATACTCCATGGTACCAACAGCTGCCGTGTAACAATATGTGATGCCAGCAGCAATGTTACAGTCCATCTCATTCTGCCAAGAAGTCAAACTGAGAGCAGAGAGATTGCAGGGCAGGGCCATAAGGGTTCACATCTGCCTAGTTCAGCTTTTGCCTCTCCTGAAGCCAGATGTGAACCCTTGTTAGCACTCATATTCTGGACAACGAAATTCTGTGGTGCACAGCTTTTGCTGATGTCTTTACGTCTCAAACTTCTTGCAGCACGTGCAATGCTCCTCAGCACCATGTAATCAAGACAGTGAGTTGGCCTTGGCGTGGAAACTGGTAGCTGGGCAGTGCAAGTACCTACCATACTAGCAATGTCACTATATGTTTTTGAACCGCAGTCACCAGGCAAATTATCATAGTTTCATGGAAATAAGGCTTCAAATAGGTATGATCAGGCTTGTGAGGTGACAAAAAAATAATCCCTTTTCTTTTCCAACCTGAAGTTGTGATATCACCACTTGTATTTTCTTTTTGCTGGTGTACCAGACTCGGGGAAAGCTAACACCAGTAGCCGATGCTGGGGGCTGCTCAGAGGTGATAAAACACCTTCTCTTCATCCAATTTAAGAAACACCACTCCCTTGAAAATAGGATGATAGGGCCAAAAATTTGCCCTTACACTAGAGGGTGCTGGGTTTTGTCTTATCAAAATAAGGTTGATGAGACGGTTGAAGCAAAAGCAAGGTGAGAGGTCATAGCTAAAATTGCGATAGCAATGTTCTTGCTCAGGTCTAGGTGGACTCTGTGAACATTAGTGTGGGTGTAGATTGGTAATGGCATTAAGGTTGCTATCAGAGAACCACCAACTACTGCCTTATTTTTACCTAACTCTGGCCACTGAATTTCTTTTTCCTTTTGCTCCATGTACTGCCAAATCACAATGAAAAACACATCACAACACTTACTGGACACCACTAATTCTGTGCCTGGCTTAAATGCCCAAGAGGTGGCCAAAGAACCACATTTTTACATACATTTTATATGAACGGCAAATTAACAGTTAGCTGCTATTGTTCACTGACATCAATTATATCACAAATGTATAATGTTTAAGTGTGCAATTAACACTGCTAATGTCATCACTTTTACAGCTACCTTCTATAAAACATGTTAATAACAGTCTGTTAAAATCTGTCACTGTCATTTACACCTAGCTAAAAAGCTTGCTAAACCTTCATTCATTCATTTATTCAGGACATATGGGGTGATAGAGCATATTATGCAATTATATATGAAGCAATCAGATAAATTATGTAATAAATTATAAATGTGTTTGTAGCAAAAGAGCATATCTATTTTAGTATGATTTGAATCTGATGATTAGTTACTGCATGTACAGTCTTCAAAAAAACTTTTAAAAAATAGTTGAAGACAACTAGGAAATGCATTATGAAAGAAGTACATTATGTACATACTTTGGTCAATATATTTTTACATTATACAATGAAATAAATACATCAAAGGGCTGAATGGTGAGCTTAATAATGAAATGCCCGTCCCAGATCAACTACTGTGTCCCACACCATTTGATTGCATTAATTAGCTTTTCTTGTATGTTGAAGAATTGAGCTCATTAGTGAAATCAGATGTTTTTCAGGGCTACAGTAAATACCTGCTGACACTGCAGCTTATGATGGATTTAGCTTGCTTGAGATCAGATCATGGGGTACTATAAACAGCCTATGGAACCAGATGGGGAGATTAAGCACTGTGTACATCAGCCAGCACTGTTATGAATATTCTCCTTCTGATCTGCAGTATACACTCAAACAGATTCACTCAGTGTGTGTAGGTTTGTCTTGTATTTTTTTTTCATCAAAAACGGTATACTCTGTGCTCAAAAAATAAATATGCTAGTCCCTTTTCACTGATCTAACATTTCTTCCCATGCATCTATTTCAGTTTCTTTTTGGAAGGCATGTGAGTTAAAACCCCATAGTATCACATTCTGTGTGTTGTGTTTGCAACAACTTTACTGACCCTCAGTCTATCACTATTACAACAGCCTCTGCCTATAAGGTAAGGTTCTGCATTACTTTCAGAGGTGAAGAGGGATTTGGAATGCAAAAGAAAAGAAAGAGAGCAAGGTAATGAGCTGAGAGGAAATATAAATTGGAAGACATTGGAGGAGAGAATAACTGTAGAAAAGTGTGGCATCATGGTGTAGGATCATTGCTGTACAAATTATAGTGAAAGTAGGAGTCTACTGGGAATGAACTAGACAGAAAGAAAGAGAAAAGGTATGTGAGAGAGAGAGAGAGATGTTCATGGTGTTTGGAGGATACATATGGACTGTGACTGGCTGACAGCATGGCAGGAGGTCTCCAGCAGTGCGTTTATGTAGGAGATTTTAATGGGCGATGCAGCCAGCATTTCCAGACTCCCACTGCGTTAGGACAGGTTCAGCTCCAGCCAAACAATCCACAGAAACATATACTCAGCTGTGACTCCTTTGCTTGGAAGCATCTTGGATGAACTGCTATGGCTATAGAGAGGCTGTGGGGAGATTCACCAAATGTACATAAGCAGGAATACATCCAGTATGGACAATGTTCTAAAAACAGAGAGGCGCTTCCTGTCAATAAGACAATAAAACACAAACACAAATATAGAATCTCACCACCGTGCAAACACTGTGCCTAAGGAGAAAGCAGAACATGCAGGCACACCAACACTAGGGTGGACTGACACATGGGTTGGTCAATAATAGGAGCCAGTTCCTAGGTTATGAAAATGTCCTGCCAGTAGAGGATCACGAACTAAAGGCATGTCCCCTATTTAAGCCAACCCACAACATGAAAGAAAACATACATTCACATTTGCTCATCTGCCTATAAACAGTCTTTAAAGTAGCTTCCATGTACTAAACTAACCAAACAGGCTGAACATAAATGGTCAGGGTACATTTTTTACATGGCTGTGCATATGCCCTTTTTCTCTGTTCACCAGTTTGTACAATTTGCAGCAGTGTGTGTGTATGTGTGTGTAAAATGCACAGGTTGCTATTCTTTTATGGACTAAAGCAGTGTGAACTGTGTAAAACAAAAAAATCCATATGTGTTTTGAGTGCAGTAGTCAGGGGTTGACATAAGTGGAACACAAGTAGGCATTTGTGGGAGAAACAATAAAATGCACGTCAGTTTTCAGTCCTCAGAGCACAAAAGTGTTCCTAATTTGAGAAACTTCATACTGGATCACTAGTTACCACCAAGAAAAACCTTAAAAATAATCAAGTTCTAAAACAATTGTGTACCATTAGATTTTTTATAAACATCAAGCTGGAAAGAGTGTAAAAGCGTCACAATAAAACCTCAACATTTGCAGGGGTTACATTTCAAGAGCACTGACAAATTGTGTAAAATGATTCAATATCGTGATCCCAAACACTTTTAAACGTAATGAGCCCAATAATGCACACGGCGCACAGTGCTTTCGCCACTGGTGCAACCTATCAGTGCTACTTTGTGCGAGTGCATCATTAGTTTTTTCTTGCAGAAATGTACGTTTTCAACATAGCAGACGGCATTGCGTTGAGTCGGGCGTGTCACTGAACAAAAGAGGTGTGGTGCGGCGCATAGCGCAAATTTGCTATTTTATGAGAAGTGAAAGTAATTTCGCCACTGAACAGAAAAAACTTGGTTTGTAATCATTCGCGCATTGTTCAAAGGCTATAATATGGACCCCTGACGCTTTGGGAAGAGTTCAAAATGCACCCACAAGCTGCCTCTTTCATAAGCAGGAGCAAGCAGCAGCGCACATTAAAAAAATGTTTTCATGTGAGGGAAAACTTTATGGAGTGCCCGAAATATAAAATTCAGATGTATAACACATACATCACACCATGATTATTTTTAAAATACATGTAATACTGGCAAAACTTAGTTGATTGTAACTGACGGGCTATTTCACATAGGTAAATACACGTTTCAAGCTAAGTTGTCAAGAAACACGAAACTACATCACCAGGAAATCATGTAAGCTCGTATATAATGTTTCGATATGTTTACATGTCTTCCTTACCCTGTTAAAGATAGTGGCGCTTGTTGTTCACATGTCCTCCAGATGGAGTATCTAATGGGACAAAGGCTCCCTCGGCGTCGGAGGGGTTGTTGCCGATTCAGCCCCCTTAGCGTGAGAGGCCCCCCTCTGCTGTACTTGGTTGTGAACTTCTGTACGCCGCGTCTTTACATCTATCATGCGCATGCACGCTTATTTCAAGGAGGTCGTGGCTAAGTAACAGTGACATGGGCAGTTAATCGTGTTTAAACTAAATGACAAGAAAGAACACATCTTTTTGATCCTATAAAATACTTTATTTCGAATAAGAACCGAGAAAGCGTTCGGGGAAAATAATTGCTGCTTTGGGAACCCCTCCCCTGATCAAGCCTCCATGAGTTATAAAATGCTCTGGCATCGTATGCAGATTTGTTTAAGCGATTCTTATTTAATAAAATTCTTATTGAATGTTTATTTGATTAAAAACAATTTTAACGTCTCCTTACTGGGTTTTATGGTATAGATTATTTTTATAGCACTGTTATATGGTGTTTTTGAAATCACGTGTGCAATAATAATCATATCTACACTACAATAAATACACACTTTTAAAATGGATAGGTGGGCTGTTATAATAAGCACCCCTAGCAAAGGGTTTGGGAGGATTCCCTCCATCCCCGAAGATCAATTGTTCCTGTGTCTTCACCTCATTATACACAGCACGCCATTGACAATGCGCCACTTATTTAAAGGGAGTGAGACTGTGAACTCTGATTGGTTTATTGCATGCTACGCCCCAAACACACCCATGACTAATTTACTCATCTAAGACAACCCATTTGAACTATGCGCGAGGCGCGACATTCACTTTTCCAACTGGCATTATAGCGCTTTGCACTGGCCCCCAAAGACAACTGCGTTTCTGACTTCAGAATGCGCGACTGACCGTGAAAATCGGGCCTATAATCTTGTCATATCTGATTCCCCTCAGTTACACCCCAACCTTATCCCCTTCCCTGAGTATTAAGTCACAGCCCTGGGCATGTAGTATGTATGTGCGTGTCAACAACAGAATCACACCTATGCTGAGGAATCTCAGTAGCAGGGTTGCAAGGAACCTGATGACAGGTCCATCTTAATTTGAGTTACTTGTGTTATTGTCTTCATTGTGTGATTGGGGGTTGAAAATGTTAGACAGTATAGAGCCCATCAATTCAAGGGTTCATCAAGTGGCCACCAAGCTCCTACAACAGAGGTGGGCAAATCTGGTCCTGGAGGGCCAGTGTCCTGCACAGTTTGATGGTAGTCCTCCTCAAACACACTCACTTAACCTGACAATTAACTGGCAAGTTAAATCAG
>JBBKCR010000018.1:11455597-11477628 GCA_037577295.1 Ladigesia roloffi
GTGAACAGTTCACTTTGAGCATGCGTGAACTGAACTTTGAACTAGTTCATAAAAAGTGTGAACTTGCACAACACTGCTTTGCATCTAGAAAGGCCAGAAATTTCAGATTTTAGTTTCAGTTTGTGTTGTCTGTTCTGCAAAGAAATAATGTAATTTTCTTTAGTGTGATTTGTTTTATATTTCATTTTTATATTAGTCTTAATAATTTAATATATTTATTATTTAAAAATTGCGCCCGGGGAGCAGTGTTCGGGGACAGGACCTTACTGAAGGAACCTCAGAGGTACCTAGCGGTCTTCAGGATCGGCCCACCACTTTTTTATTGCAAGGTGATTGCCCTTACCATGCAAGCGTGTGACCGGGTTCCCATATTCGTAAAAAGCGCGTTATTTGTGCCTTTACAAATACAGTATTCGAAATCGGCCCCACCCCTACTATCTTGCAGACGTGCTGGTGCTAAGTTCACTGCTCACATGTTAAGAGCCATAAGCGAAGCCTTGGTGTTGATGAAAGCCTTTTCATCTCTTGATTAAACCAAATAAAAAACTATAAATCATTCACCTCAGAGGTAGTGAAATAACAGCAATAAAAAGGCATGTGGCTTCGACTGCAGAGGAAACAACAACAGCATGTTTTAATGAACAATTAGGGATTGGGTATAAGAAATTACGCTGCACAAAAGGGCAAAATGTGGAGAGAAAAATAAGTCAGAAGAACTATTGTGTGTGTGTGTGTGTGCGCTGCAGGCCCCAGCTGCACCTCTGTTTATTTTAAATGGAGTGACCTGTATAATGTTACATTATGCATTCTTAAATCAATTAAGTGTTGCTCTTTTTGCATGCTTATGCTCTAAGAACACTTTATAAGTAATGCACTTTTCAAAGGAAGGCATTTTTCAAAGGAAAAGCTGGCCTTGGTTCACAAAACTTAAATCTTTAGCGGGCACCAGTGTAACATTACATTTGGAGATTGGCATGATCCCAAACCTTGTCTGCTGAAAATGCAGGGCTAATGTATGTGTGGCTTTAGAGCGGGCGTCCAGTGTTCCATTTGGAGACAGTCTGAAGCAGCATAATGAAGTGCTTTGCATGGAGGCGCCAAAGAGGCACGGCAGAGGTGAGAAAATAGTGATGCTTTTTCATCTAGCATCCGCTGCTGGCAGTGCCCTCACCAACCCCTGTGAGAGCCACTAACAGCACCACTAACGAATGAATAATCACTGTGTACACTCATTTTTTAAATTAAACACACCATGGGCTGTATTCTAATACCTCGGGCTATACTACTATAGTTATGCTGAAGTGGATGAACAATTGAAGATCCTGCTATTACAGATGAACAGCAGCTTCCATTATTATAAAATCATGCAACAAAATGTTCTATTAGGAACCAAGAGTGTATCCTCTGTGAAACTGCACTCTAATAAGCCCTATTTAGTTCTTGTGGGCATTTTTAGTTTTAAGTGTGTACTAGGGGTTTGCATAGCGCCTGCTATTCGTATCTGTATTTGTACTTGTTAAAAGGGAAAATTATTCATATTTGTAATTGAATTTATATTCAAGTAAAATTTAAATGCAGTGCGGAAACTCCATCTGCCGCTTCCTGAATACAAATATTTTTTTACTATTTGTCCGAATACTGTATTTGTAAAAAACACGTGATGCATGCTATTCCGAATTTCAGCTTCGAGTGTACATATGTTTATACTCTTTAAACCTAAGACGCAAATGGAATATTTTAAGCAGTGCAAAATAAACTCATAGAATAGCCTCAAATTGATTCATATTAATGACTTAATTCATTTTGAATATGTGTTTTTCCAAACATTTTTGGCTTTGATTTCTAAAGTAAAAGAACCAAACTGAAACAATTTTGCTGAAAAAATGTTTTTATTGCAAGTTGTATTTGCTTAGTTATCATGTCAGACAACAAAGAGTTTAGGAAAGAAGCATTTTTATATTGTAATAAGATATTCCACATGTATCTATTCTAGTTACAGCATTAAATAGCTACATGTGGTTCCCCCTTTATACTCATCTGATTTACTCCTCTGTTTGTACAGCCCTGCTGACTGTGGTTTGCTTTTAAATGCATTTATGTTATTTAAGTGTATGTCATTTTATGTTATTTTTCAATATTTGTACTTTAAATAGGAAAGTCAAAAATGTGATTGCATTGGATAATAAAATGAATCTGTCCATATCAGTTAAAAGCAATGTTACAACTTATAAGCATTAAACAGTATTGCAAATATTGCTCTGTTCAATGTTTTGCAGGGAAACTTCATGTGGATGTTACTCTAATACAGATTACCGATATTCCTAAATGGCAGTGGGCACTATCAGGCTACTCAGTATCAGGCACAGGTTTAAAACATTAGAGGTGATTTGTGTATCTGTACATTATCTAACTGCAAATGACAGAGAAACTGTCATCGAGCAGGAAATGCAGGAAAAAATATCAACATCAACGTATAAATAAATACTTGATTGTTTTAAATTAACATCCAGATAAAAGCATTAGAAGAAACAGTGACTGCACAAATAGCACATGATGTTAGGTGATTTCCAGACCTCTGTGTAACTTTGATCCCACAGAAAAAGAGAAAAGAACCTGATTAAAAAGCAATGTAGGTCAAATAGTTGACTTATCTTCAAATGTTATTTTTACAAAGCAATCACTGAGCTAATAAATGTTTAATGTATGAATGTTGTACTTAATGCATTGCATTTTACAGATGCATTTGACTTTAAAATGTCTGCATATCAAAGACCTATTCACCAAAAATCACAGTACGGCATGCATGTAACGGTAATGTTTGGGCTTAGCAACATTCACCCAGACCCGAGTTCTTCAGACCCACAGCACGAGTGACCAACACCAATTTTCTCCAGCAGAAACTGAAAACTTGACCGTAAAACAAAGCCATCACAGAAACATAGCACTTCGCCAGTGATGCTGCATTACTTTTGTGCAAAAGCAACCCCAGCGCTCGAAGGACCAATTTGTGCCACTTCTCTCGAGCAGCATGCCACTAGAATTGCACAAAAGACTTTTGTCACTCACTAACATAGAATGCTTGACTGGTAAAACAACTTAAGCCAATACATTAATCAACTTTACCCATAGTGGCTTTTTCCATACATGTGTGTGCCCTTTACAACTTTTCCATTAAAGATCTAGTATAAAGGTACATGGGTGAATGGGGCTATGGATGGTAAAATCTCTCCTTTATTCTCAGTTACATCATCTCAATTATTGTGTACAATGCAGTGGCCTTAGCTTGTATAGATTAGTTGTCATGATATTTAAATCTTTTACTTTAGTTTAAGTGTACACAGCAGCCTCAGTCTGTCAGTGCATGTAGGCACAATTCAGTTGCTTTGTAAATACGTTTGTGTGGTAGTCTGGAACAGAAATAGTATATAAATAGCTCATGTTACTCTGTAGGGGGTCCATGAAATTGCCTGTGCCACTAATACTAGTTTTTTTACACATAGTTGCTTATTTTTGACTGGGTTTCAAGGACACAGGTTTTTTTTTGTGTTTTTACATTATACTGTAATGCCCAGGTCTCTCGGCAGTCTCTCAGCTTTAAATTACCTTTCCAAATACAATCTCTTCGAGTGTGCACAGCCATGTAATTGACAGATATGTTTAAAAAATAGACATTAGAGCATTTTAGTGAACACCACTTCTTCCATTTCCTCCTGTTCACAGGAATGATCATACACTGTAAAGAAATTTAAAAACATCTATTAGAAAAACAGGAGGCGATTGAGTGTGACCTGGGTCACAGTGAAATACTTTAAGTCGAAGCTTAATATTAGATTTGGGGCCTGATTTGAACTTCCTTACTGTGCAGCAAATCCTCTGTGTTGGCTAAGAAACCTCCTGACATCTGGTTTGCGGATCCGTTCCATTCTCCAAATTCCACATCTCACACCATTGATTTTAATTAGCGGGGTTCACAAACCCCATTTGTTGCTCCTTTTACAGATCACCGGAACACAGAAATATCCATTTTTTTCCCTGAGTTTAATTATACTTTTGTGAGAAGTAGAATTTATGTCGATTGCATGATGAATCTCCTATTAATTGTTTTCATATGACAACACATTCTCATGGTGTCATGGGCAATATAAGTTTTTTCAAAGAGGGGAATAAAGCATCAGTGCTGAGGGTTGTAAACTCTGAAAGCATTTAAAACAAACAAAGCCTTGAAAGTCACTGAAAGTTCAAACTAGATGCTTTGTTGCTGGGGTGATTGTGTCCGTTTGTGTTCTGCCACAAATCTTGCAGTGTTAAAGGCCTTTATGCCTCAAATCTTTTCATAAATGAAAGTAGTGACCTGTCTTTGTAAAGTAAACAAAGTATTAAGCCAATCAACTTTAATGAAAAAGCAGTTATGTTGTAGATTATGTCTGATACAATTCCTAACTTTTATGTAAAAAATCATAGATATACATTAATGTATAATTAAATGTAGAAATATAACATTTATCAGACTCATTTAATTGATCAGTCTCATGAGTTAATTCCCTCACTCACTTACTGTGACAACTAAACCCTAGGGTTGTGGGTAACAGAGGCCTGTCTCAGGACCAGTGGGCGCAAGGCAGGGACTCACCCTGGACCAGGAACAAATACACTGCCGGGCACCATCAGTAAAATCAAACTGTAAATATAGCAATCATTAAGTACATACTGAAAGGTGTTTAACACGTTTGAATTATTAATGTAGATATAGATATAATTGCATTAAACTGAAAAAGATAATTTTGTGCAAATAAATGAAAAAAATATTCACAGAAATCCAAAACACATAAAACAATCAAAAGAACATCAGTATGTTTACAGATGCAGTTTAAGTGAGAGCAATTTAATGAGTGAGTGATGAGGTACCAACATTCATTGTTCATTTTATAAGCTCAACATGCCACAGCTATTTCAGTGTCACTGATGTGCTGTAAATTATCCATCACCCACATTGTAAAAGGGGGCTAACAAAGGATGCAGACATCCAAATGCACATCACTCTATAATTACAAAGTGAGAAGAACTGATATAATAGATATTGGGCATAAATTTAAGGTAGGCGTCCCTAATAAATGGCTTGTCTGTGTATATAATACACAACTAATGTCATGTGGTTTCCGCAGGCCCTAATTGAATGTTCTGTTGTTTGCTCAAATTCCCCACATCAAACAACAGATAGTAAACAACTTCAACACGAAACACTGGTCTTTTTTCAGCTGCTTTTGTCTGACAAGCAATTCAACACGGCAAAATCCCCAGTGTTAAATTAACTCTTAAAGTGTCAATTTGTGTCCAGCTGGATATCAATTAGCACTGTAGGGGCTTAATTCAGTGCTTGGATATCTGGCGTTTATCGTCTGTTGTGTCGTGACTGACTGGCGATAATCAATTCTGATTCGTTAAATCCTGTTGTCTTCACAAATTAAAACCACCTTGCACTATTCCAGGATTAACATATAATTGAATGCCTAAAAATCTAAGCACTGAATTTGGCTACTTATCTAGAAGCTAAATTCTCTCAAACCCACTCCCTCATTGATGCTGTAGAGCTGTCAGGTTCCCCTTGATCTAATCATGTTCACGTAGAGGATGAGATGACAGTTGGAAAAGCAACTGTGTTTGACAGACAGTCGAAGCACTCAAGTCACTTGGTGTTAAGAAATCTTCAGCACTGCTTAAACCTGTACTCTGTTGTCAGTCTGCTGTCACTTCTTGATTTGCAACATCTTTACCCCACTAAGTCAACCACTAATGAGAACTTTCACCCTGTCTCTATTTCCTTTCTAATGTGTTCCTCCCAACTGACATGTTTGTGGTCCTGCCATCTGCTTAGGCACTATTCATAGTGCCTTGGGCTTCTACCAGAGCTCATATTTTTGAGCATGCTCATGATGCAAGCATTGAATACAAATGATTGCTCTCAAGCTCAGGTCATTGGTAAATATATTGCATAGCACTTTTCTAAAAAATTTTGTTTGGCACCAAGACAATAACTTGCATGTTATTAGGTCACATTATCATATGGTCCCCCATCTGCAGTAATGCCAGACCAAAGCAAACTTGTAAAGGATAAATATGAAAATGAATAGAGGCTTGCTATCAAAACGACTTGAACTCAAAGACCTATTGGCCCTTGGAGACCTTAAAGCTTTTTACATTTATTTTAAGTTTAAATAAATAATCAGAGCAGAAATACCCTCCAAACAGAAGCATCATATTGGCTAGATCATCCAGTAACATTTTACAGTAAATGATCAAACACACAAGGTGGCAGATGTATTTATAACTCATAACACAGCCAATAGCATATAGCAATAGCATAGTGGATACCAATGGCACAGTGCATTATTTCCGAGGAAAACTACTGTTATAGTAAATATAGCCCCCTATAATGTTACTGTTCAAACAAAATTTACTGAATGTACTTTTACTAAACATTCTAATTTACTTTTCACTAACATCTACCAGTTCATTAGTATTAGTTGTTAAATTATGATGATTATTATTATTACCATTATTATTATTATTACTATTATTACTACTACTACTATTGTTCACCACCAACATTATGATCATTCAGAAGCCGACAATAATAACATACAACATAAAATGCCCGTCCAGCCAAACTAGGCTTGTCTTGGTTAAGATTAATCATTAAAATTGTCTGTTTGATTCAATTGTGTAGTGCACTACTGTAATTAAAATCTTTCTACGGTTTTTTTTGCATTAAATTTGTGCAACAAAAGGACCATCGAAAAGACCTCATTATTTTATGCAGTTTCCAAAAGACATTACTTGAAACTGGTCTTAAAATGTGAAACCGCCCACACTAATAATATTAATAAAGTAAAAGTAAAGTGGCCCCTTATGGTCATGCTTGAAGTTCATGAAGTGAAGCAGGGCGTATTGGATAATATAGTATTTTTGCAGAAATGTACAAAAACAAATCCCCACACATTCCAGTCACTCCATGTGAGATTACATCACCATGGACACATCACCGGTTGTTTGAAAACATTTTCTATACTTTCGGATTCTCTCTTGAGCTTCTAATCATGTTCATTTTTCTATTCCATTTACCCTTATGCGTAAAACTTCGGTCTCACTTCCCTTCGCTCTCAGTGTGAGATAAAGCATTAAACAGACTTGTTTTGCAAGGCGGAGAATTAAAGAGAGGATGCAGGACTGGGGAAGCGCAGAGGTAAAGAGGTGGCAGTGTAACGGCTTCCTTTCTCCACACATTCCCACTTATCAGCCTCTGCAGGTAGAACAGGAGGGATTAAGTCCCACAGACTGATTTCAACTGTGTTTTTCTCTTATGGCAGTCCAAAAGCAATAAACAACCATCCTGTTTCCTTTCACTCACCCTCCCAAAAAAAATAAGTCAGCTATGGAAATTTGGGGAATGATGGAGTGACCGTTGCGGCCTGATAAACAGGGAAACCTCAACTCACGTGCCGCATTAAGCATGTTAATTCCTTCCACAGCTTATTTACTGCACATTAGCAGCCAATTAGCAGTTATTAAGCAATTGAATGACCACACAAGGTCCATGTACATAATGGCAGGTCTGGGATAGACTAATTAAATCTTCACTGATGAGGTAGATGTTAAAATACATTTGTGCACAATTAAATTAACAACTCAATTAGTCAAAGCAACATATTGTTTCTAAAAGAGTTGTAATAAGTAGCAGCATGTGAAGGAATTGATAGCAAGTTGCAGATATTGGAAACTGCTGCTATGAGAATATTCTTTGCTTTTATCGTGAAATATTTTTTCACGACAAATAGGCTAATGGTCCAAAATGATATGGAACAAGACCTTTGTCACAAACAAAAATACAAGTGTCACAAACAAAAGTTGGGTTTACATTTATTGAATTATATTCTAGTGCATGTAGGGACAGGCTGGATAGTTAAGTGGTTAGGGCTTTGACCCTGTAATCAGAGGACTGGGGTTCAAAACCTTGCTGCTAGCATCACTGTCCCTCAGTTTTATTCGGTGGATGGGTTAAATGTAGAGAAATTGCTTTACTGTGGAATATAGTTGTGTGCATGGGACAATTAAAGAACAGTTGTGTTGTGACCTGTACATTGCTGGCTCTCAACTGGAATCACTCGCTGTGCTAGGAACGGCTCTGAACCCGACTGTGCCAGGATCGGCCCAAATGTGTTTGATAACTGGGAAGACGCCGTACGTGCAATTGGGCTTCAATTGTTTCTATGAACTTTAAAATGTAAATCATGTCTAGGCCATAACCTGTTATGGCCCAATTCAGGGTAAACCATGTCTGGACCATCACTGGGCCGTCATTCTTTGCAGTATCTGGGCCAGAGGAAAATGGAATGTGTGAGCCAGATCCGGCCCAACAGAATTTTACTAACTGGGGATTTGGGCTCCATGGAAATAGGTCATATCGCTGTAAAAAAAAAAATGCCATCACGAGATGTCTTGCTGTGTGAGGAAGTAACACACCATCTCACAGTCAGAATTATGCTTAACAATTTTACATTGGCTGTACCGAACAACGGAAACTCTCTTATTTCTCCCTCTTTATCTCTCTCTTCGTGTTTGTTTTATGATCTTTCAGAAAGTAAAAGAACTTTAAATCTAGTAAACAGACACGAGAGTATTTCTTTGGCTTCTTTGGAGTAAAGATATCTATGAATTGGGTCGATACTCTCCTGGTATTCTTCCAGCAAAGACATAATGACAAGTAATAGGTATACAGTATTGACAATTTTTGTAGAGCCCTTTCTACAATTGTGCACACTGATCACAATTAGCTTGAAATAGCGAGAGGTACATTTCAGTCCAGTGTGTTTTAAAAACTACCCTGATGCACTTCCCTTGTCTGCTTCTGAATATGGAACTAAATGGATCATTATCATTATTCTACATCCTAATGGTGTACTCATGAATCACTCATTCATGTTCAAATGCAGGTACGTAGCAGAGTGAGTGCGGATGTTTTTAGAGTCTGCTGTGAATGAGAAATGATAACATCCTGGACCCTTGTAGAAAGAAATACATGACCTGGGATAGGTACAAGCATGGACACAGACAGCTGTAAAAAAAAATAAAAGTACCAAAATGCTAAGCTGAGGAAGCTGATTCCAACCTGCACTCTCTTGTGTCCACTCAACAAGACCACCATGACATTTACAGCTGCCAATATTCCGCCTCTACCACCTCCTCCTCTGGGCAGGGTAGGAGAAAATAGACAGGGAAGAAGGTACACGGAGGTGGTGGAGAGGAGGGCAGTACCGCTGATGCTCTACTGGAGAATGCCATTTCAGAATATACGTAAGCTAGATAACCCTGACCTCTCCAATCGGCCTAGTGCTTGGGAGTCTGAATGAGCACACCATCTCCGATCTCTCCAAACACTGCAATTCACTCATTCCTCTACAGACTTTACCTTTGGCTGGACTCTCTGGGAGTCCAAAATCCACACAATTTTTCTAGCGACCCTTCTCTTTCCAAAACCCATTCATTACTGCGCACCAGGATATTTCAGAATACTGAAATCTGAAGGGCAAATTTCGGATTTCAGTCTTCCAATTGATCTCAGCACTCTCACTTACAGACACACACACACACAAACACAAACCCACACACTGTCTAAGCCCTCCATTTTCTTATCAAAAGCTGAGTGTAAATGATCTGCAGCCACAGATCTGAGCTTAAATAATTTCCCTGTGTTATTCCTCTTACCAGATATTATTCATTCTCTCTGATGCTTTGGACTGCTTTCAGCTAATTTTTCAGGTGGGTGTGAAACAAAAGCATTTTCAGGTGGATGTGAAACAAAAGCCACTCGAAATGTTTTTTTGCCCCTGGCGTGCCATTTACAATCTAATTCACTGAATTTTATAGTAAAAAATAACAAAGAACATAGGGCAGAATGTAAATACTTTCTCTGTATGTTTTCAACCATCTTGACCATTTTGCCCTTGTCAGCTCTTTAGCTTCATATAAACATGACAAGACCACTGAGCTCCAGGCTTTTTCTTGGTTTTCACACTGACATAAAGGACAAGAATGCTATGTTCAGCTCTGCTAGAGTGACAGGGGTCCTCAGTGCCTCGTTCTGTGGCAGCGGTCAGAAAAAGGACAAGGACATTAGAACCAGCAGTCCTCCGGTTCCAAATTACCATCTTCTTTTGCCTGGCCAAGATTCAAACCCTCCTTTCCATGGCCTGGTGGGCTGACCTGGAGAGCCCCCACCATTGCAGACATCTTATACTTTTGTGTTCAAAGTGCTCCGACTGAGGCAACATTCTACAATGTGCAGGAAATTATTTCTGGAGTGTAACAGATCTTGAAAGTTAACAAAGAAACAGAGGGGGCTTCAGAGTGAGAGAAAGAGAGAGAGGATCAAAAAAAGGCACTTTTTAAGCCTAGTCAATTAGTTTTCCAACAATTTTGCTAATTTTACACCTCTCTGAATGAGCTTGAGTGAATGCTGTGCATTAACAGAACAGAAGATGCCTCAAAGGTGCTACATCACTGCATCTCTGCCCTATTATCTTCATGGCCACCATAATCTTTATATCATCACGCACTGCTTTCAATAGGCTAGAAATCTCATTATACTCAACACAATGTAAACAGTGACCTGAAAGGCCCCTTGAGGAAGCCTCAGACTCAGAATTGCGACACAAAAGTATGCCATGTTGGCACAGTTGCAAGGTTAATGGGCAATAAAACTGAGTCGATTCTAATGGCACAAACAGTAAAAGGGGAAATAGGAATATTTCAAACCATTGCGAATTAATAAAGTCCCCTGCTCCATAAAAATGATTTGTCTTTTATGTTTGGGCCAGAGCAGTTTTGTGACACCAGCCTCTTTTATCCTCCACAGTTAGGTCTATTTCAGATTTAGGAGAGGCGATGGTTATGAAAATCTGACTGCAGCACGAATGATGCCACTGTTCAAAGGGTCTGTCTAATGGCTGTTGTTTAATCCAGGGTGAGAGGAGCCAGTGGATTCTATTCGTTTAGAACAATACCTCCAGGTTGGCCTTTTTTTTGCTTGTAGAACGCTTTAGAGAAGTTTTATTTTAAATGATGGCACGATGAGCAGTGCAGCATTAACTGCCACTTAATGCCTCATTTCCTACAGACATGGACCTTACAGTCATACAGGAAACAACAGAGGCCAAAAATTGCTGCTGAATATTATACAACCAATAACCAGGAGGAAATTGAATATAATATTGCAGCCATTTCAGGCTCCAATAGAAACCCTTGGAGGGGAAATTTCAATCCACTAGGAGGGGAAGTTTAGCTTTATTTCGATTCCTTGTGACTCTCTTTCACCCTCCAGAGAGACAGTCTTTTACACACCAGTACCCTTTAAAAATATCCCATAAAGCCAAACAGTCACAGTGCACCCACAGGGAAAGACAGCCCAGCAGGGACATATTGGCCAGTGTTGGGAAAATGGTAGTTGATCGATTGAGGGCATTTATGATACTTACATGACAAAGAATAAACAGAAATTGCATTCTGAGGTCCCAACAATAGATGATGTTTTACCGCATGGGTCAAATAGCAGTCAGCCAAATGGACTTTAATAGACTGGGAACAGACTGTGAGAGCTAAAAGCGGACGCAATGAGCTCCGCTGGGAATGGGACAAAATTTACTGGCTCCCATAGTGAGGCTTTAGGTACCACGGTGACGACAAGAGCAACGAGGTCTATCATGTCAGAAAATAGTTTGTTTATTTTAATTAGCATAGGCTAGTCTACAGCTGAGCATGAAGGAGAATGTGACAACTGAGCCACCTCCACTGTAAACTTGTTTTCCAAAGGCACCTTAAAGTTAAAACAATCTCAACTGTTAGAGAAAATATTGATTGTGAGGCTCGCTCTACCACTCAAGCATCATTGTTTCACTGTGCCATTCTCCCATTGACCTTTCTGAAAGTGAAAACTAACTCCTTATTTATGTGATTCAAAGACAATGAAAAAACAAAAAAAAACTGTGATCAAATAAATAAAGGTGGTGTGACAATAAGGCAGCACTTTACTTTATTTTACAATGTGAAAATATTTCTTTGCATTTAAGCCATTCATCTAGGGAAGCAACCAATGAGTGGCACCCTGGGAGCAGTATGTAGGGACGGTACCTTGTTCGAGGGTACCTCAGTGATGACACTAGCAGTTCTGGGATTCAAACCCACATCCTTCGGATTTCAGAGGCAGTTCCCTAACACTAGACTACCAGCTGATAATATAAATATTTGTAAAAATGTACTATTTATTTTGTCAGAAATAAGTCAAATGGTCTTGTCTTTGTCTTATCATTGTAATTAACATTTGTTACATCAGAATTTAAACCTGAAGGCATTATGCAGGGCAATGATTTCAAAATGATCCATCCCAAAATTAGGTAATACTTTCACTCCTACGCAAAGGAGATACATGTTAGTCCCTGAGAACCACTGATGTAGGAATTCCAACATAAATCCTTGTCAATCTTCTTCTTCTTTCAGCTTATCCCTGCAGGGGTCGCCACAGTGAATCATCTGTCTCCACCTAGTCCTATCTTCATGAATCCTTGTCAATCATTTTGTTAAAAAAGAACACAAAAATGGAGCTTGAAAAAATCACACCAGTTTTTTCTTACTAGACGGAGTAGTTTTTCAAAGTTTTTAGACTGTAAAGACAGTCATGCACTGCTAATTTATGTTGTTACAGTGTTTCCAGGTAATGTTTGGAGACTAGTTTCTCAGTGTGTGACAGAATATGCCTCCAGTCATCACCACCTGCAGGCTCATATATTAACCTGACACCACTGGAGCTGTCAGACTCGACCTCTGTGACCCCAGGGCTAATTATAAACCTCATTACACGCTCATGTCAAATTAGGAGATTCTGCTGTCGCTGGTTTGCCGGAGTGGGGAGATAGTGCTGTCAAAGGCCTTCAGAACACATGCACACACTCATCAGTCCAGACAACACGATTGTTTTGTTAGACCTGAAAGCAGGTATGCTTTACATATGCTGTTGTCTGGGACTGTTAAAAACTGGACAGCTGACACAAAGGCAGTCCACAGCCTGTGAACAAGAATAAGCAGATGTTCTAGAAATCTGAATATACTGATTATTCAAAAACTCTGTCTGAATACATAAAGACAAATATGCTGACACCAATTCAGAGGTGTATGACATGCTATCTACCATATAGCAAAATAAACATATACAGTGAAATTCAAGCGTCTGTTTTAATAACCTTTCAAAAGTTTTCACCTGAGGAAAAAAATTCAAAAGTTAAAAGCTAAAAAAGTCCAGCTGTGTTCCAGGCACTAATGGCCCTGCTAGAGCTTTGCTGGAAGGCTGCTTTCTGTCACTTTGACTTTTTTTTGTATGTTTTTTCAGAGGTTCATGGTGCTATGAGGTGCTCGGCTCCACTGAAACAGAACAAGGCGCCGGTCATGCTGACCACACAGCTCTGTTATGCAATTACCGGTGTGATTTAATTATTCCTGTATCTATTTATCTGTTTCTGCACTCCGGCTGGAACATACACAATCTAGCAGGCTTGCTTCATTACCCTCCATTAGGAGCAAGGCAGAAAACAACACGGCGAGGTTAATGTCTCGCATGCTGCTCCCAAATGAAAACTGGTTGAGCGCAGAAGCTGTGAGGGGACCCCACAAATCTGGCTCGCATCCTGCCACTGGGGAACCGCCACAATTGCGACCATGCTGCACTGAAAGCTCTGCCAGTATTACCTGAGTGCCATAACTGTTCACTAAACTCAAATGATAAATGTATTTTAATACATAATAAGTAGTATAAGTAGTGTATTCATGTGTGCCTAATCTGTTGTCATGTATGTTGATGACCTTGTTGTAATAATGGTCTCCTCCACTTTTGTCGTGTACATTGTTAACCTAGCTGTGTCTAATCAGAAGGAACAATCAAGGAAACTGTTCACATTCCAGCAAAGATGCTTCAGCTATGACCTGCCCCCTGGTGGATAAAGCTTTTAAACATCATTATAGACTGAAGTCATGCAGATGAGTTTGTGAACAGCATTCCTTAGCTTTGTCACTCTGTTTATGTAAAAAAAAGTCTTCATAAAGCAAAGATAGTGCCCAAGACACATTTTAAAAGGAGTACATGCGCGACTGAGCAAATCCCATTATAATGAGGAGTCTCTGATGCTAATGACTCTCTACAGAGGTTACTGAATAGGGTTTTTGTATTGTTGATGGGAATGCAAAGCGGAAAGGCAGGCCTGCCCTTTTTTACATATGAGAGCTGAGAATTACTGTGTCAGCTCCAGGACAAATGAATATTCTTTATTAGATTTTAATTTGGAAGACGTTTCGAAGTATTCCTGTAGCAAAATGGTATGCTCTGCAGAAGCAGTTTTGAAAATTTTGAGTAAAGGAGAATTGGGAACAATCTATCATATGGGAAAATGGAACACGGATATTTTATGCAGTTAAAATGGAACATGATGTTGATAGTGTTCTTATCACAACCTCCTCTGACTCTTTTCTTGTTCCATAAAATGATTTTTTTTCATGATGAATGTTTTTTTAGTAACTGAAGTGTACACATACATCAAAGATTTTTACAATATCAAAGAAGAATCAACATTATTCTTTTTCACTCGTACGGTTTTGTAATATGGCAAACTGGCAAGCTTTTTTCAATAGTGAGGTAAGTATAATTTAGTTTTGCAGCACCCAAGAGACACAGGATGGGATGTGCCAACCAGATACGGGAAAGGAGAGAAAATGGCTTTCGGTGGTTTACCATGTTTGACCTTGTAACTCCTGTGAAGCTCCAATCCTGAGAAGAACCCATCTTCACTCACCTCCACACCCACCCTCTGAGTACCAAGCACCAAATCCAACCTTAGCTTCATGCCCAACCCTCTCCCTACTCCCAGTTGTTCATGTCTCTGTCTGATCCTGGTGCTAGGGGGTGCTACAATGTATATGTACATAAAGCTCATTTGGTTCAAAAAACATTGAAATGTTTTGAAATTAGTTACTATCCTTTTTATTAACTAGACCCTGTTTCTGCTACAGTTACAAGTGAGGATAGATATAGTGTTTGTACTCAAGACACTTTAGGCTGCATTGTTATATAACGTTTAATACAAATTTGAGACAGCATTATGTGTCTATTTAAGTTGCCAGGCTATCCATCCACATTAGAGAACCACACCAGAGAAGGTAATTTAGGCTGCAAAACTGGTCTTAACCTTATTGTGTGGAATTTGTGCTAACAAAGACATTCATTATAAATGTGGCCACACAGGAGAACAGCAGGCCTTGAGCCAGAGTTAAACATGGCATAGCCGTAGTTACCCTTGAGTGACATGCCAATGCCTCAGCCACTGATCCAGAAAGATCCAGCTGTATCTGTTCGCAACAACCTAAGAGATTTAACACAGCACTGAGTGCACTGCAGACAGCTTGGGATTAGCAACTTTGCAACAACAGTAAAACTAGAACATCAAGTTATGTAAACAGTCACTGTTTGGTTTATGCATTCCCCAAACGGAATGCATTCAACGCGGCTTTTGGATGGCAATATCTGCATGGGCATCAAGTGGATCTAGGCCTTGACTAAACTAGACATATTGGTCAGCTCAACTTCTATTTACCAGACGCTTTTATCCAAAGTGCCCTTCATTCCCTAACTACAGGGGACAGTTTCCCAGGAGCAACTTGGGGTAAAGGGTCTTGCTCAGGAACTAGGGGTGTGCAGAGCAGCCGTTATTTGTATCTGTATTTGTAATTGTTGAAAGGGGGAAAGTATTTGTATTTGTATTAGAGTAAAATTTATAATGAAATGTGCAGACTCCGGAGTGGTGTCGACGCCAGAGTGGACCAACTGGGTAGGCAGTGACCATCACTACGAAACACAATGTACTTAAAATATGCTTAATTTACCCCTGAAAATATGCCAAACACCTGAATTTGAATTAAGTGGCCATTAATTTGGAAATTGTTCCCTTAATTTGACCTTAAATGTGGATTTAAGGTATGAGTGTGAAACCCCTTAATCCTAAACATAAGACATTTTTGTCAGGAGGCTCAGTTATTTAAGGGGCAAATTAAAAAAATAAGGGAAAAAATGTTGAACGGGGAAAAGTATTTGTATTTGTATTTGTATTAGAGTAAAATTTATAATGAAACGCGCAGACTCCGGAGCGGTGCCGGCGCCAGAGTGGACCAACTGGGTAGGCAGTGACCATCACTACGAAACACAATGAACTTAAATTATGCTTAACTCTACCATAATTTACCCCAGAAAATATGCCAAAAACCTGAATTTGAATTAAGTGGCCATTAATTTGTAAACCGTTCCTCTAATTTTACCTTAAAAGTGGATTTAAGTTATGAGTGTGAAACCCCTTAATCCTAAACATAAGACATTTTCGTCAGGAGGCTCAGTTATTTAAGGGGCAAATTTTAAAAATAAGGGAAAAATTCAGTAGTTTTACCTCTTAATCAGAATTAATCTGTGCACTTTTCCACTTAATTTTCCTTACTTTCCTGAAAATTAAGGAAAAATTTAAGGTTATATTAAGGGGTAAAATTAAGGGTTTTGTTATCGTAGTGCAAGGGCCGGCACTATCGGACGTGGACCGGGGGTGGTTTATGGTTTTTGCCTTGCTGGCTGATTATTTGGTTTCACCTTAAATGCTGCTCTCCAATATTGCCGCCTGGAGAGCAGCTTTTAAGGTGGAATGAATATTTAGAATGTGAGCTAAGCAAAAGGAGATACCTTCAGCGTCGTATGGCCGTTCACGAATTTTCCACGACGAGCAAGTTCCTGTCCGCCCCTACATAAAAGCGACGCGTTGGGGGGGCTTTAAAATCGCTATGGGGGGCAATGCCTTTCAATGCCCCCCTTGGCGCCGGCACTGGAAAGGTGTATCTATTCCGAAGGCGAGCATGTGACGTAAATTGGGGGGCGTGGTTTCCCGAATACAAATACTTTTTGAAGTATTTGTCCGAATACGGTATTCGGGAAAAAAACTATTTGTGCCAATCCTAATACCGTATTTGTATTTGTCTCCACCCCTACTACCCACTAGGCCACCACAACTTAGACTCCAAACTCTTAGTGCAGAGTCCATTTACTTTGTACAGAGTCCATTCTCTGATAAATGAACCAGAGTCCTGAATCCACCTCATGCAACAAGCAACTATAGGACAAGAGACCTTTCTAGAGTACACTGATCAAACATGCCATTATGCACTATACATCCGTAATAATGGTCCAGAGTGGAGGTAGTCAATAAACTCTTGTCCTCATGCGTCTGTGAAGCATATGGGTGGAAATTAGATTTACTTATCTTTCTATTAACATAGTCTCTTCCATGGAGACAGGATGTTTCTGCAGTTTGCTTTACTGGTGCTTTTGTTTCAGAGACAAACCGCACTGGTCTGTGACATGAAAGTAAGGTGAAGAAGAGCAGAACAAGTCATTAGAAATTATAAGCAGATATTAAACACATATATATGACATATAGCATGAGCTGACCTATGAACAGTTTTTAGTGATGCTGGTGAAGGTGCCAATTGATGCTTGAGTGATGCTTCAGCACCTTACCCCACCCCCACATCACAGTGCTTGGCAGTTATGTGCCCCAGAGGTCATTCACACATCCATGACTTGATACCACCCACATATACATGTGCAAACACATACAACAGAGCTGAGAAGAAAGAAAATCCATTAACCAAGCTTAATGTGTTTTTTTTCCGGACTAACATGTTCATTAATGTTTCTCTTTAAAGCTGCAAACAGTATTTTGTGTTAAGGCTTTTTACTGGAAAGCCAGCACACATGTCAGTTCTTTAGTCGGTAGCCAGCAAATTAGCTTGTGATTTGAGTGTTTAACAGTGCAAACAACAGAAACAATAGGCTCTGGTACGCTATGATTTTAGTAAACTGAGTTCTCTGCACAATGAATATTATAATATATGCAAAATATATTTCGATATTCATAGTGATGCCCTGTGATGTGATCCATGTTCCTGATTCCATTTCATGCTTGATGTCTTTAATACTCTGTCGTGTTTGTCTTAGACAAACCTCTGTCTCTCTCTGTTTTCCATCTATTTTTTACGATTGAACTGCTCTCGCCTCTTTCTGGGCAGCCATTGCATATAAGAAAATGTTCTTAATTAGCTGGTCTGGTTAAATGAAGGTGAAGGAACTGATAGGCATGCTGTTACGGCAGTGTGTGAGACACATCAGCGTTTCTTTGTTGTTCCAGCCTGAGATAGAGTTTGGGACAACAGCCAGAAATACACAACACCAATTTATTCTCTTCAGCCTTTGTCAAACAGCCTGGATCATCTTTTGTTATGCTTCCAAAAAGAGATCATACAATATAATGCAATTGCAAATACAAAACATTTTCCATCTTATTGATTATTGCAGGTCACTAAAGACTATATGGAATGGGAATGAAAAGTCATCCTAATACATATATGTATATATACAAGCACGCACACACACACACACACATGCACAAACACACAAACACATACACTAACTGACCATTAAATTAAAGCAACTTGCCTCACTTATCATGACCTGTCTAGGCATGGACACCATAATATTGTTTGTTGGACTGAGACCTGCGTAATTTAGATGCCAAATCAACACCTTGAGTTTTTTATCATGTACCTCAGACAGTTCCTATTGTAACTGGGCTGTCCCAGTATGCTTTGCTCCCGCCTCAGACTGTGTAGGTTTGTGTTTCTGTGTGTTACAGGGGGTTATTGTGTGTTAGTGGGGTAGAAATGCATAATGGTGTGTGTATTTGGGATGTTTATGTGTGTTTTGGGGATGTTTTGGAGGTTTGTTGTGTGTTTAGAGTAGAGGTGTGGTTTTCTGTTTGTCAAGAGGGTGTGGGCACACGTGCTGAGTTTAACCCTCTGCATGCTCCTGCTGTCTGAGCTCGAATAAAAGCTGTGAGGTTCGCTCCTTTCAAGTTCACCTACCCTCATGGGTTTTCTTTGCCGCCCTTAATGATTTCAGCACAAAATTGTTACACTATACTATTTGTGCAGTGTGACAGGGTGCATCATAGTGATGGAAAGTACGGCTCTTCTGGCTCGGCTCCCAAAGAAGAGCCGGCTCTTTCGGCTCCCAAACGGCTCTTAGTTTCATTATCATCTGTAGCCTCATATTTTAGCCTAACCTGGCAAATTTAAATGCTATGCTTGTTGAAAAACTAACCCTGTTGCATGTAGTTTTCTTATGAGAAGCTATATAATTGCCTAATTTTGTTCTGTTATGGAAAGCAGGCATTCTTACTTTAAATATTTTAATCAAACTTTTAACTGCAAACAAATCAACAAGTACACAGAACAACACTGCAAACTATTAGTACAGAATCACAACCAAACTCAGTAAACCAAAATTATGTCCTTGGTGCAAGGTAACTTTCCCAGTACAAAAGGCAAATCTTCCCCTTCAGATTCAGAATCGGCCAATATCATTCGCAGGACATCATCAAGAGACAACCTTTTATTTGCCATTTGGCATTTTTTTCCCCAAAAATCCAATGTGCTCACTGGCACTCTGAGAACAGATGTCTACTCTCTCTGTGCTCAAAATGTTTGTCTTGCATCAAAGTACTACATGTCTGCCAACTAGTGGTAGGGAATACAAATGCTACAATACCGGATATTTGTAAATACAGACTGTTTCAGTCATGATGACGTCTTGATATGACGATATAGCAGTATTTTACTACTTTCTTCTGTTTTATTGTTGGTTTCCTCTTTCCTGATCATTATGAATGAGGATAAAAAGACAAAAGGATAAAAAGAAAGAAAATAATTTCCAAACATCAGTTCAATGTCAGCTGTTTCCTGAATATAATGAAATGTAAGATGTCTGCCACTTCATGACGTCATAATATGCAAATTAGACTTTAGGTCATGCCCAAGGTCATGCCCTTCAGGTCATGCCCAACATTTTTCTAATTGACTATAAGTCTCTATCTTTAACCCCTTTTAAGCCACAAGGTTTTGAAATATTGATGTAAAAATCCAGTATTAAAAAAAGAAACAGCGTTTAAAGGGTTAAATAAGAGTTGATTCAGAATCACCTGATCAGTCCCTCATAAAGCAGAATGACGTGCTTGTGTAGGACTTTAACAGACACTGGCAAGGAACACTTGTCATAGATGCTGACATAAATAAATTGCAGTGGTTTTACATTTTTTCCCAGAGCTCTATATATCTGCCAGTTCAATCTGCCTGTTCAGAGTAAAATTGAATTGCACAATACAAGGCAGATGAGAGGTCCTTCATATATGTGAGATGAGAGGTCCTTTATATATGAAGATGCATTTCTATGTGAGTTAATCTGTTTATTTCTAAGCGATAAAAATATTTTCAAAGTACCATTTTTTTGGTTCACTAAACAGAGATAAGTATGTTTCCAAGTGTTCACAAATGGACATTCAATTGGAAAAAAGATTTAAATCATGAATCAGTGGCTTTTTCTTCAGATCCAGAAAAAAACACATTAAGCTTGTTTAATGGATTTTCTTTCTTCTCAGTTCTGTTGTATGTGTTCGCACATGTATATGTGGGTGGTATCAAGTCATGGATGTGTGAATGACCTCTGGGGCACATAACTGCCAAGCACTGTGATGTGGGGCTGGGGTAAGGTGCTAAAGCATCACTCAAGCATCAATTGGCACCTTCACCAGCATCACTAAAAACTGTTCATAGGTCAGTTCATGCTATATATCATATATATGCAGGGATGCCAGAAGCATTTTTAATGTGGGAGTGACGCATCGGTCTACGTCTGGCAGAGGGTGGGGTGTTGGTGGGCATGTGCAAAGTCTCGTCTGTTGTCTGGGAAACAAAAGGTGTGTGTGTTTGTGCGTGAGGGTGTGTGTGTGTGGGCAGGGGGGATCTAATGAATTTGCAAAGTGGAGAGGGTATGTCTATAAAAGTTCTGGTGCCCATGCATAAATGTAACTAGGCCACCAGTTCATACATCATTTCTCCTGTTTGCAAAATACTTAGTGTACTTAGGCAGACTCGTCCATTTAGACAGAACACTAAACGAAAGATGTGGTTTGAGATCAGACCTTTTAGTCTAGTCTAAATCAAAGCATTCATTGACACATAACCAGTTATCAGATTTACTGAAACATTTACCAGTCAGTTCATAATAACAAAAAACGCATTCACTGTGCTCCTCCAATACCAGCAAATTACTGTTTCCAACCTGTTGGATGCAGATAACTATTTTATTTTATATAAATAATTATGTATAATATAAATTGGCAGAAATAGCAAATCTAATAGTCTCTAAACATCTCCCACTCGGTGTGAATTCTAAAACTAAACACTGATTTCAGCATAAAGCTGTCCCATTATGGGGTACACCACAGTGAGGCGAGGCGCAGGGTGCAGGTTCTTTAGATGGTTTTTAATGTTGACAAAGACTCTTAACAATACGAAACTTAAACAAAACCAGGCATGCGTACCAAACTAAAATCACCACACATAAGACACAAAAGGGAAGGATACCGTGCAGGATTCATGAGGTAGAGTGATGGTTGCTCCAACAACGAACTAAGGAATCTAAGGAACTTAAATACCAAAATACACACTCACAAAAACCAATCAAACCCATTAATCACTTAAACTAAATACAAAACAGGTGAACACAGGGACCTCAGACGCAGACATAAACTCAAATATCCAAAATAAAAGTCCCACATAAACCTCAGCAACAACAAAAGCTAGATGTGTGCTTGACAAACAATGATTATTGTACCACGTACGACAGAGGAGAGGAGGAAGACGTGGGGAGGCAGAGAGAGAAGAGGAAAGGCAATAGTGTAGAACTGAGAGTAGGGACTTTGAATGTAGGAACTTTGACAGGCAAAGCTAGGGAGCTGGTGGACATGATGCAGAGAAGGAAGGTGGATATATTGTGTGTTCAGGAGACCAGG
>JBBKCR010000018.1:11507234-11540737 GCA_037577295.1 Ladigesia roloffi
CCTACTTTGGGCTACTTCTTGGTAAGGAAGTGACTTAATCTTTTGACTGATGGTGTTGAAGGGCATTATATCTTTAGATTTAAGTTTTTACGCCTGTCCCACACTGTGCCACTTACACTTGTTACTTGTCCCACATTTTGTCTGTCTGGGGGTGGTCACACTATTGGTAAGCCAAATTAGAAATACAGAAGGGGGGGGGGGGTTAAAACAAGGATTAAAATAAAATACCCACATTCCAGCACAATAATTGCTTGTTATGTTTCTGCTGATTATCTTTGAGAAAATAATTATTAATTGGTAGTAATTTCTGACTTGCTTCGCAAAAAATTGGATGAAAATAAAATCTGAATACAGCAGAATGGGGCAGCTGGTGGCTTATTGGTTAGCACGTTGCCCCTGCAATCAGAAAGTTTGGAATCACAACTTTGCCATCACTGAGGTACTCCCTGGGTGCCTCTCTTTGGTGGCAGGCCACTGCTTTACTTGATGAATGGCTTATATTCAGAGACGGAATTTCATGCTGTGGTGTGTTTAAGTATGACTATAAGGGGCTATTTACTCTAATGTTTGTTTATGTTCACAAAATTATACATACATACATTTTATATACACAATTATACATATTGATTCTACATATTCTAGAACATGAATGTCTGAAAAGCAAAGGAGGAATACATTTTAGTGTCATTTTTCTCTCATTGTTATTGGGCGTCTGATGGGCCCCCAATGTGCACAGTCAATTGCAGTTAGGAGAAGTAGAAGTACATTTTCAGTATGTTTATCTTCTTTCTTTTTTCTTTTTTTTTTACAAGGTTTCTTTCATAAAAGCCCTCCACTAAGTGGTGATTTCTAGGAGATCTGTTTAGACAATTGCTGAATATATTTTTATAATGTGTTCGATTTTGTATTTTTAGATTGTTACTAAATGTATTAAATGTATATATTTTTAAGCATAAATAGGTTATAAAAGAGGAATATGTTTTGCTACCAAGCTACAATAGACATGGCTCTATTCATTATGGTAGAAAGAGTTAACATTATACCTTGAATATATACATATTAATTTATGTTGTTTTTACTTTTTGTTTTTGTTAGGTTTTTTTTTTTTTTTTTACAAATTTAAAGTTTAATTGAAATCCCCTAATAAGTTTTCTAATTTCACTGCTTTGGTACTGAAGATCATTACCAAGGCAATGGGCCACTTTTTAAAATAATTTCTATTGATCCGTGCTGATCCACGAGACAAGTGGTGGCTGGTATTCATCATAAAGTAATTTCATTGCTTTTGTCTTTCATATTCAGCTTTAGAGTACAGTCGGAGTGGCTTTTATTTTGAAATGTGGTCTCCTTCCTCGTCACTCTGGTCACTGGTCGCTGCATTGATGTTTTCAATGTGGATTTGGAGTGTTGAGAAATGGCCTCTTCTGTCAGTGACGGCAGTCTGAGACCTCTCCAAAATGCTATGCGACTTGTCAAGGTGGCTATTCAGCTGGATACTGGAAACAGACATAAGGTATAACTGTGAGTGTTTGCTGTCCGTTATGTGAGGAAGAGACTGTCAGTGGAGCCCCTCCTCTCTGGGGTAAACATGGGGCTGGAGTCCAGCTGGGGCAGCCTGCAGGACTGGGGTTTCTGCTCTTTCTCTGTTGTGATGTGGCTGTTCTTATCAGCAGTGGCCTAATAACTGTCCGCTGAACTGACTTAGTCAACATCAAGGGCTGGGTGTCGAAACTCAATCCTTAATTCATGAAACCTAGTGTTTCAACAGCATTACCTCACTGAGAAGTGTTCACTGATCCTGGAGGATTGCTCATGTTATGACCGCATAGAGAACAATATATAAAGAGAACAATATGAAGATGAACACACTACGGTGTGTACAAAAATGCTGGGTATTAATACCACAAATAAGTAACTTACATTTAAATAAATTTCTAATAACGTACATAGAGGCACGATGTATAGATCAGTAGGATATATGTAATATTAACATAAGTAGTGATATTCACATGGCAAGATTATTGCACATATTGGAACTTTTAAGTACCCATTAAGAAAGCTTCACATGATACTGCACGTGGTACGAATATTGCACAATATTGTACATGGTAGACTGTTGCACATAGCAAAATACAGATGCACATAGTGATACTCATATCAAAAGTGATTTAAACCTAGAAAGAGGCGGCATAACAAACACGTTCTAGGAGTGGGAAGGAAGGATTTCTTGCTGCGTTCAGTGGATAACTTTACGCTAATGTGGTTAAACGTACATCTCACTTCAGCCACCACACTGTGGAGTGCATAATCAGCTTTGTTCATGATGTTTGAAGTCTGGACATTGATCACCTTTCAGCCAGTGTTCATGCTGTCAAGTTCCTCACCCAATAGGCTTGGGCGGTATCCAAATTTTGATACCGTCATACCTACTCCTCATTTTACCTCGGTATACGGTATTACCATGAATAATAAACAATTGTGATGTAAGGGGGGGTTGGCCAAATGTAGACCCGACTATGCCACCCAGTGGACTACAAGGGCACTGGGACCCAAAAGCAAACCGAATTTGTACACCTGGTTGGTTCCTTTTGGAAGAAGCAGAGCAAAATATATCCTTTTAAGAAAACTTTATTCATGCAAATTAGACAAAATTAAAAAAAACACTAAACACTAAAACCAAAAACCGATAAAGCCCCCAAATTGCATAAAAGCGGTCAAGAGGCTCGAGTTAAAATTCTAAAAAATAAAACCCAGAAATGCTGGCTGGAACTGGAGATTCACGTGCATGCTTCTCCTCAACTTGCGACTGGCACAGTTAGCCAAACTCCTCGTCTGCTTCTCACGCGTCCGTTCCACCTCCACGATCCGCTCTCTTACTGCTCATTACGGCTAAAACAAAACTCTGGCAGTACAACTGCCTCACTCCGGGCTCCACAACTCGAGCACGTGAACGCACAGTCAACTCGTGTGGCTCCATACTGAACGAAAGTCCCTTTAAAGTTCCTTACTCGGGGAGAGAAGATCAGCTCGCCACAGCGTCCCCCGGCTCCAACTTGGTGAGAGCTTCCAGTTCAGTCCTGCCCACTAGTACTGCCGAACGACTACCTCAGTCCACGCGCCACAGCTCTTGCGGTTGTCGGCTTCTGTGTTCTCAGCCTCCGAGCATGTGAACACATGGTCCATTCGTGCGGCTCCAGCCTTCACAACCTACTCCTTTACTGGGGGAGAGCAGTCCAGCTCACCACAGCATCTCCCGGCTCCATCTTGGTGCAGGCTTCCTGTCCAGCCCCGCAGACATGGGTGCTGCCATGTTTTAAAATCCAAATCCCGCCCCTAACCATCGTCGATCGGACAGTCATTGGGCTTGCCAAGGGACGGAGTGTATTGTTTTTACAACGGTATAACGGTATTGAAACTGACATGTTGTTATTTTTAGATCACGCGGTATACCATATTACCGTATTACTACCCAAGCCTATCACCCAACACCCAGCCTGGTTTCTTGATGAGTTTGTTCAATGTCTTTGTGTTTGCCATTTTCATGCAGGCTCCTTTGTACACAACAAACTGTACACTGACTCATAGAACAATGCTACTGACTATTGAACAAAATATCATTTAATGCTGAATTACAATGTTATACATTTAGACTTATTGTTAGTTAATTTTTTTTTTGTCTCCAGGCTCTACAATATGGTCTGTGTTCATGTTACTATAGTACTTCTTAGTTATCATAGTCAGTAATCCATTACATTCAGTAACCTACTACAGTCAGTAACTTCACAGACCTCCTTCATCTCAAGCATTGTTGGTCTGAGCCACACCCACTCTGAATTTGTAATTAAAGGTATGGACAAAAGTATTGGGACTTGTAACTATTATACCAACAGGGACTTTAATGACTTTGCATTTGAATATGTAGACTTTAATATTGAGTGAGAACAGCTTCCAATGGACAAAAGTATTGGGACCTGTAAGCATTGCACCATCAGGGACTTGAATGACTTTGCATTTGAATATGTAGACTTTAATATAGAGCAAGAACAGCTTCCATTCCTCTTGGAAGGCTTTCCACAAGATTTTGGAGTTTCTGTGGGAACTGGAGTCTATTCAGTGTGTATAGCATTTATAGGCCTGGCTCAGAATTCCAAAGGTGTTGAATGGGGTTGAGGTCAGGGTTTGTGTGGGCCAATCAATTTCCTCCACACTGAACTCATCCAACCATGTCTGTAAGGACTTTGTTTTGTGCACTGGGCCACATTTATGCTGGACTAGAAAAGGTTATTTCACAAACTGTGTCCACAAAGTTGGAAGCATGGTGTTCTCCAAAATACCTTGGTATGGTGAAGCTTTAAGATGGCCCTTCACTGGGAGTAAGATGTGCATTCCAATATTTTGTCCATATAGTATATAAAATTATATGTGTACAAAAGTATTGTTCAGGAATCCGTTTTTAAATCCAAAGTGTTGATATTGGGATCATTTTCATTATTAAGTCTTTTTCTTTACCTTTCCTAGGAAGCTTACTGTGAATATTTAAGAAGTGTCAATTACATCTCACATGCCCTGCTTCAGGATGCAACATATGAAGGTAAGAAAGAAATGTAACTGGACCTTGTAAGAAATTGTGTAAGAAATCATATCATATACAGTTCCTTAATGGTATGGCAACCACCTGTTCCCATGAATTTAAATCTTTTCTTTCCTGATTTGTTTATTTTTTTATGTTTGCCTTGGCAGCTGAGGGAGAGATGGAGGCAGTGGAAGTGGAGAAGATGGTCAAGCTTGCTGAGCAGTGTTTAGAGAGAGTGAAGTCCTGCATTGGAAAAAGGAGTGACACGTCTGTCCATGAGCTCTCTACTTCACCAGTTCAGGCACCCTCACTTACACAGGCCACCAGTCCCAGAAAGTCAGGTTAGCCTTTATTTTCATTTTGCATGTAGAGAGGAAAGGAGAGGAGAGGAGCACAACAAAACAGAAATTAAATGTTTTTCCATTTTTTTGTAGGGATTTCACATGAAGCAACAATGGAGTCAGTGACCCTGAGTGAACCAGGCTCTTTCATCCAGCTTTCTAGAAATCGGCGAGTGGTCTCAGAAGGTGAAGGGGCTGGGTGCCCTTTCCTACCTCCTGAGGTCTTCCAGAAGCTACAGACCGTGGAGTCACAAGACAGCAAAAAGTGAGCCAATGCTTGTTCCATAAGACTTCCCCTGTAATGTGTGTGTTGTGCAGAGTCCTTCACCATGGGCTGTTGACCACCTCAGTCAATAACATTATCTAATCCTTTCTGGGGTCCCACAAGAATTCCACTCAACACAACACGATGGTGTGTTACCAAGCATTTCAGCCACTGTGACATTCAAACTAGCAAAGCAGCACATTACCAAAAACGGATTACTAATCAATGTCATAAGCTACAAAAATATAGAACATGCATTAATGTATTCTGTGCATTATTTAATTCTGATTATTCTGTTCACAAAGTAGTTTTAAATCTGATGATCTTGCAGTTATATCCTGACTGTGGTTAGTCTGTAAACAGAACTTTTATTGATTTTTCAAGAATCCCTAATCCCTAAAGAATGTGTTTATTCTCAGTGGTCAAACATTGTTCGGCCATTGTGCAGCCTTTGGACAGAATTCAATTATTGCCCCACTTGCTAACATCCAGAATCTACAACCGTGATCTACTGCAGAAAAATCTCCATGTGGTTTACACATACCTGAAAGTAAACACATTAATGGCACACATGCACTCACGGAGAAACTCATTTTATTAAGTGCACGTATAACATTGCAATAATAAGGAACTGAATTGGGACGTCTTATTATTTTTAATCTGGTGAATTTTTTTAAAGAATTGAATGATCAGGAGTTCATAATTAGTTGTAGGTTTTTGCCTACAATGAGTAAACAAGCCATTGCAATTACACATAAGCCCTTGGGTCAATGCTTACCAAACTTCTCAAACCCTTGCAAGGCATCACTCAAAAGCAGTACCCCAATTTGTGTCCATTTTTACCATTGGGAGGCACTATGACAGGTCACAAAGAACTTGTTGCACAAAATAGCCTCCATCTCTCCAGCTGTGTGGCCAATGAGCTCAAATATTTACTATATCAGAAGACATTGTTTTAGCACATTCTGGAATGTAAGTGACATCATGCCACTGTATCATGAAATACGTAACCGATATCCGCCAAAGGGGCACCAAACGTTTCTACATGGCAAAATTCATGATTATCCCAGGCCAACGATTCTCAAACATGGTACATTTGGTGACAAAAGAGGTTAGATAATGCAGTTCAAATTTGGTCCACTTTGCCCATTGGGGGGTTCTATTAAATGTTTCAAACAGAAATCATGACATAAGACAGAAATAAAAATAATATATATTTTTTAATTTGATTTCATTTTAATTTTATTTTTTTCATACCGTACTTTCTATGCACATAATTTGCATTAGACTGTACTTTTATAAACTGCATGCATGATAATTACACACAGAAAAAATATAAATTATATTTTTCTTGACACATCTGTCTCAACATGATTTCAAGGCATATGTGTCTCAAAACTAACTTGTGTTGACTTGTGAGACCATTTACACTAATGGCGGTTCTCCACTAACTGGTACCAGCTTGATTTGGTTCAGTTAATTTCTACTCTTTCCAGTTTGGTTTCAGACCTACAGTTTTCCACTAAAATTAAAGTATTGCCTTCATGTAGCTGGTTGCCATAGCGACCAAACATAACATTTTAGCACGAGTGAAGGTAAACGCCCATCCAGCTCTGCCTCGACCAAGACACAGCCTTCTGTTCTGCCATCATTAATAAGATTCATGATTTTTTATCAAATCAAGTCACAAGACTTTGTTTGTGTAACTTAAGTGCAATTCGAATCTGAGTCTTAGGCTCGAGTCCCCATCTTTGGCTAACGCTCACTGTCAGAGTGCCTAGGCAGAGAAAATAGTATCCTGAGGTACTGTACTAATGCCAGGTGGGGTTCATTCAACAACACTAATGTAACAATCAACAGCGACCACCAATCAGTAACCTCCAGTATGTACACGTCATCATTTGGTATCAGTTCAGCACGCTTGGAACCTTGGCCCAGGTGGTGCCAAGAATGGTACCGCGTACCAGGTACCAGATTTTAGTTATGAAAAAGCATGAATAGAGAGTATAGTTGAACCGAACCAAGCTGGTACTAGTCAGTGGAAAACCCCCATAGGTGTCTTCTTAGTGTTAATTAACTGTTACCAGTTATAATTTGTGGTACCATCTCTTTAGTACATTTCTGCAGATACCAAAAACATATTAAATATTGTCTCTGTGCAGCAATAACTGTTGCGGTTTGGAGGCTTGGGGGCCAACAACTTGGCCATTGCCATTCACGGCTATATTTGTTGGTTGTTTTTGTAAAACTTCGATAATAAATAATGCTCATGCCTCATGCTCACACAGGTACAAATCCTAACAACCTAAAAAGAAAGCACATTACATAACATATTTCCTTCTTTTCCATCTTTGGTTGTTCCATTGGACACTGTTCCACTGAAACATCTCTGATTAGTTTTGTTTATTTTGACACCATTTTTATCTTTCCAATAACTGTTGGTGTTGTGTCCTGAACAAGGTCCATGAATGGACTGGTGTACTATCTGTAAAAATATTTGCAAAGCTGTGGTTTGAGAAAAAAAATCATAAAAACTAGTGCAGTGATGGAACATTATGCTGTTGACTGGGGTGTTGACTATTGACTTTTACGTTCACTTCCTATTTTTGGTCTGTAGCTAAGAACTGCTAAGATATTTCTTCTGGTCGTTTACCTAAGAACTTGTTTGGTCATGTTACATGGTTAAAAATCCTAGAGAATGCAACAGCTGTTCACTGGGAGAGAAGAATGACAAGGTTGCACAGTAAGTGAGGGTTGCGTCACAAAGGCTATCCAGTATTCATATATGTCTTTCAGCTTTATTATAAATTAGACTGAATAAAAATGTTCTGTTGCAGATTACACTTGTCTTTACCAAAAGATGTCATTGTTTGGGAAGAGTTCTTAAAGTTGAATGAGCTTCTAGATGTTCAGGGACACCACGTAAACAGATGAAGCAACAGAAAGCTGGAAAAGACCCTCAGTTAGATATTGCAAGATTACCTAAAACAGAAGAAATCGCTGTCACAACCTAAAAAAATGCAAATACAGTGGGGCAAAAAAGTATTTAGCCACCAATAGTGCAAGTTCTCCCACTTAAAAAGATGAGAGTGGCTTGTAATTTTCACCATAGGTATACCACCATAGGAGACAAAATGAGAGGAAAAAAAACCCAGAAAATCACATTGTCTGATTTTTAAAGAATTTATTTGCAAATTAGGGTGGAAAATAAGTATTTGGTCAATAACAAAAGTTAATCTCAATACTTTGTTATTTACCCTTTGTTGGCAATGACAGAGGTCAAATGTTTACTGCAAGTCTTCACAAGGTTTTCATACACTGTTGCTGGTATTTTGGCCCATTCCTCCATGCAGAGCTCCTCTAGAGCAGTGATGTTTTGGGGCTGTCACAGGGCAATCCCTCCAAAGCTTTTCTCTGGGGTTGAGATCTGGAGACTGGCTAGGCCACTCCAGGACCTTGAAATGTTTCTAACGAAGCCACTTTTTTGTTGCCCGGGCGGTGTGTGTTTGGGATCATCATCATGCTGAAAGACCCAGCCACATTTTATCTTCAATGCCCTTGCTGATGGAAGGAGGTTTTCACTCAAAATCTGGCAAACTTCAGAGGGGCCTGCACATGTACTGGCTTAAGCAGGGGGACACGTCTGGCACTGCAGGAGTGTAGTGTGTTACTGATGTTAGCCTTTGTTTCTTCGGGCCCAGCTCTCTGCAGGTCATTTACTAGGTCCCCCCGTGTGGTTCTGGGATTCTTGGGATCATTTATACCCCAAGGGGTGAGATGTTCGAGGGATCATATCAGTGGTCTTGTATGTCTTCCTTTTTCTAATAATTGCTCCTACAGTTGATTTCTTCACACCAAGCTGCTTACCTAATGCAGATTCAGTCTTCCCAGCCTGGTGCAGGTCTACAATTTTGTTTCTGGTGTCCTTTGACAGCTCTTTGGTCTTGGCCATAGTAGAGTTTGGAGTGCAACTGTTTGAGGTTGTGGATAACGTGTTCAAATAGGTGCCATTAATAACATGTAACAAGTGGCGGACAAAGGAGGCTCTTACAGAAGTAGTTACAGGTCTGTGAGAGCCAGAGATCTTGCTTGTTTGTAGGTGACCAAATACTTATTTTCCACTATAATTTGCAAATAAATTCTTAAAAAATCAGACAATGTGATTTTCAGGATTTTATTTTCTCATTTTGTCTGTCATAGTTTAGGTATACTTTGGTGAAAATTACAGGCCTCTCATCTTTTTAAGTGGGAAAGCATGCACAATTGGTGGCTGACTAAATACTTTTTTGCCCCACTGTAAGCATTTAGACCGTTAGGAACAATGTTGTGTCAGACAAAATATATTTCTATGGCAATAACTAAGCTCATAATGCTAATAGAAAGAAAAGTTGTGCAGATGATCTCAAGAATACCAAGGCTGAAGTATGGAATTGGGATGTTTTTGTGGCTTACTCATTGCAGATAGTTCTGGGTGAAGGGCGACCGACATATCGGTTTTGCAGACTAATCGGCACCGATAGTTGATTCCCGGAACTTTTTTTTTCTGGGTTGCGTCAGAGCTGAAGCAGCTGAGAACAGTCCTTATTAGGTCATTGTCCTTATTAGGGCTGGGTACCGAAACCCAGTTCTGTAACGGTGGTACTGGAGAGATGGCAGGAGATGGCTTGGGCGCACACAAAGGGGAGAGGGCTTGCTCTCTCTCTCTCTCTCTCTCTCTCTCTCTCTCTCTCTCTCTCTCTCTCTCTCTCTCTCTCTCTCTCTCTCTCTCTCTATCTCTCTCTCTATCTCTCTCTTGTCTTTCTGGCGCACGCACACAAAAAGGAGGAAACACGAGAAATTTATCAAAACATCCATGGGCTCTAAATCAGTGTTAATAATTTTATAAAAACACATTCACTTACATACAGCCTACATATAGTCTAAATATTACGAGTATTTTTTGCAATAACCTAAATAAATAGTAAACATTAAAATGACTTGTACTGCTATATTGCTGCATATACAAATAATAATAATAAAGATAAATATTAATAATAATAAAGCAGAGCTCACCTAAAAGTTCATTTGTAATGAGTGCAGTGTTGTTATTCTGTTCTCAATTAGTTTTTAATTAAAAAGTGCCGGTAAAAGTACCGATAAATTACCATATCGATAAGCGGTATCAATAGAAGCAGTAATATGGTTAAAACCTTAACAGTACCCATCCCTAGTCCTTATACAGTGTGAGAGCCAAACACATTTCTGGCAAGAGCCGCCTCTATAGGCAAAAATCGCACATGTTTTGTTTATTAATATATTAATATTTATTTCATATATCACATTTTCATGATATACTACTGTGTTTTTGTTTGTTTTTTGTAATAAAGTTCGGTACTATTTTACGTGGAGTGTTGTGTTTTTATTTCTTTATTTTTTAATCCAGTATCCATTTAAAAAAATATAGGTTAATTAATCGGTTAATTAATCGGTTATCGGCAAGTACATATCAGCCTAGCTATTGGTATCGGTAAAATTCAATATCGGTCGACCTCTAGTTCTGGGTGTAATTAAAGGAAGAATGAAATTATTCCTGGTGAAATGCTGGAGCCAATAAGAGGTAGAAGATTAATTTTTACACTGGACAACAACCCCAAACATACAGCCAAATGAAAAAGACTGGTTTCTAAAAAAGGTGCTCGCCATTCTCTCAATTCTCTTGTAAATGTATGGAAGATTGTGAAACGGAGTTCAAGGAATTGAGACAGTTTGGCAAGGGGATTGGATGAAAAGTGAACCACAAAAACCTAATTGATTTTAATGTAATCACTTGTAATAGATTTGAACAATTATGCTGTTTCTATTTACCCTTCTATATCAGTTTTATTTTTAAAACACATTTTTGTTGAAATTCAACACATTCAGGCATGCAACTTCTTATGAGCTTTGATATTTGTTACAGGGCTTTAACACCGATTGAAGAGGCTTCACGTCTGAACCAGAAACTGAAGGCAAATTATGAAGCACGTCTGGCAAGGCTTGCCCCCAGTCAGGCTACACAAAAGACCTCTCTTGTAAGTTATATTTTTAAACATGTTGATGCTTATATTTGTTCTTTTATTTACATTTTTTTGTCATGAACAGATTTGACACACATGGGCTTCTGTTTCATGCTTTCGAATGGAGTCCCTTTAGCTCCATTTTATGCTCCATGAACTGCAAAGATGTATAGAATATTCATTGTCTAATATTGATGAAGTGTATTATATCCTATAGTAGATTCATTGTCTAATATAAATGAAAAGCCATCATGAGGTTTTTTGCAGCTTAGACCAGGGGAGGGGAGTGGAGTGAGAACCATTTCTCAGTGTGTGGGTTCTCAGTGTGTGGGTTTTTTTTTTTTTTTTGCCACCTTTGTTACACTTTATTGTTTTTTAGACCTCCAAACCAAATTCAGTATAAAAGAACCTGAGTAAACACGAAACAAAATCTTGAAAGGATCTTTTATAAAAACAATTTAACTAGAAACTAGGATCAATTAGACTAGAAACAACCAGGCTTGATTGCTCCCAGGATATTGGAATCTAAATATTATTTAAACAGGCCATTGCCAGCAATATGAAATAGGCTACAAGATCTCAACATGCAGCACACTAAACTTTGGTTGATTGTAGGATAGTGAGACCTATCAGGCATGGGTTTCTCTTTTGAACTTTTAATTTATTTTATTGTTTTAGTTCTTGGCTTATAGAGACTGCAAAACCCTGCCTTACAATGAAGCCATTCACAATCCAGGTGATGTGCTCTGTGGCAGCTCGTCAGTAGTGCACATTATTTGGCCTAAATGGTATCCATGAGGGAGAGTTGTGAGGCTGCTAAACAAGGCATTAGCTTGAGAGGATGCTCATATTTGCCAAAAATACCTAGATTTTGTTTCCTAATGTTTCCCATATCCTAACACTTGTATAAAGATCTACATTAACTACTGCACTACCAACTGCAGCATCTGCAGTTCTTTTCTCAGAAAAGCAGTCTTTGGTATCTTTGGCATGAAAAGGTTTGAGAACTGGTTCAGGTAATGGACATGGACGTGTGTAAGAATAAAAGTATCACTCCACAAATGTTGCATGTGAGAAGACCAAAAGCTTTGTTGGCCTTTGTCTCTAGTAAGGCCTATGTTAGTGACACCATGATGCCATCACTGTGTGATTAAATACTCTGTATTTAAATTTGTGTGAAAATTATGATGCATTTTTTCCTGTGATATATTTGAGTTAATCGCTATCAAGGTGCCATCTAGGTACACAATTTAAACAGCAGACAACATTATAAACTTTAGCAGCAACACAGCACTACTGCTGATAATTCAGCCAATTAAACCAATTTAAAACAATTTTACACATTCATTCTAACAAATTACATTTATTTATTTGATAAACTGAATAAAGACCTTATGAATTAAATGAGCTCACCTGGTTCTTTTTTCACAAACTACTACTAACATAATTGCAAGTTTTCACAAATATTTACCACTATTGACCATTTTTTGTAATTAATATTGACTCAATTTTTTTTGTCATTAATATTTCAATTTTTTTATTTAATGAAACATCAAACTCAGGCATTGTATAATATTGTTATTTTATTCTAAATATCAGTGAAATTTCAAACGCAAAAGGGCTGAACTTTTAAGAACGGAAGTTTTTACAGATTTATTGAGAACCGCTTCAGATTGGGCACGTGGAAGCTCCTTATCACGTGGCTTTGTGGCCGTGCCTTATCAGTTAAGTTACCTTTCTTATGAGATTTTGTGATTATAGGACGCGAATGTGCTTACTTTGAATGATTGGCTTGTAGAATTCAGTAGTTTCTGCGACAGAGCTTGTGGAGGCCAGTCTGTTTTTATAATGATAAGGGGGCTGGCTGAGACTCCTCTCAGGTGACGCCGTTAAGTTCTCATCGATTCGGGGCTGATTCACTCAGACCTGCGGGACTGCTGGGGGAGGCACGGTGTGGAGACCTGGTGGTCGGGGCTTTGGGTCTGGGTATCTTTTTATTTACGTCAGTGTTGTTTTAAAGAGACAGTCATGGTAAGTTGTCGGTTGATTTCTTATTCTTTTTTAGCCTGGACCATTGAGTTTACATCAATAAATAAACATTTTGCCTGAAAACCCGTGTTTAGTTTCCAAGAATATTCCGAAGAAGCAGCGAGTCTCCGCTGGACCTTAGTGCATACTGGAAAAAACTTAAGACGTTTCTGAAGGTATCATTCAACTTAACTGTATCGTGTCTGTGTGCGTGTGCGCGCGTGCGTGCGTGGGGGTTTCGAGGAAAATGATCGGCTCCTGATATCTTGTGCCTTTTTGTTCTGAACTCTCACCAACCATGCTGGTTGTACTCTGATCAACAAACTCGTGTACCAGTGACTAGGGTCGTTAATCACTGGTTACGATGTTGTGAGTCAACCACAATAAAGGAAACTGGGCACACATTTCAATGGAAACACTCCAAAGTCTTTTGGAAAGCCTTCCATGAAGTGTAGAAGTTTTTATAGTTGCAGAGAGGCTCCAAATTAGTCCATGTATTTGAGTGCAATGCTATTGAAGTCCAGTTAGTGTAATGTCAGGTATCCCAATACTATTGTCCACCTAGTGTAGGTCCTTTCAGGTGGTGATTAGTGTGATGCCTAAGTTTTGTATGTCTAATTAAGATTTTCTACCCAATTCAGACCCTCTCACTCCAGCGACAGATGATGGAGAACCTTATTATAGCAAGAGCCAGGCAAGATGCTGTATCCTTTTAGTTCATTGTTTGTTTTTATTCATTTATTTTTATATATTTTGTGATTTATTTTTCCCAAGTGCTTCAGAGTGCAAACACTCAAATGTTAATAATACACTTTTGAAGTCTAAAACCTCTATGTAGATAAGTGAGATGTTAACGGTGTCCCATTGCTTAGGCAGATATGATTTTTTTAACATTAGTGCTCCATGTCTGCAGATGCTATAGACTTTGTTACGAAGCACATTTAGAGAGAGCCAGTGGCTCATCAGTCCAGCTTCCCACTGTTTCCCCCACCCTTAAAAGCACAGTACAGTCATATGCTTGACTCTTTTTGCTGTAGATTGAATAAATTGACCTGACTTAAGGGGGGAAAAAATAAAACACTGAAATCCTGGAAAGTGAACCTCGACTGACCTCTTGGCTATCAGATAAAACTGAAGCCAGAGGGGTATTTTATGGGGTTATATGCATCGATGTCACCAGACTGAATGATAATGAGTTAATGTCATTCATTTGAGCTTGATTGTACACATAGCCCCTTAAATGAGACCCATTTTAAGCAATTTGTGCTACAATAGGGCTCTTATGGGCTTGTATATACTCAAGTCCTTATACAAATGTTCATAAATATGAAACACCAAGAGACTAATTGGTTAATCAGTAACATCACATGTTGAGACATGAGACAACTTCCAATGGCGCGCCAGTTCCTTCCTGTAATCCGATTATATTGGCTGTGTCTAATCTAAATACCAATAAAGATGTCAAAGCATCTGTCAATTGTCCTCAGCTTTCCTGAACACATGTAGCTCCAGAGAAAGAGAGAAGAAAGGAGACTCCGACTACAGGAGCAAGCCAACAGGTGAGAGGCCTTCCTCTGATCTCTTTTAACATGTAACCTTGGCCTTTGCAGTGCTGATTTAAAAAAGAAAATGATGATTCCATATACAAAACAATTTTTATCAGGTATCATGATTATCCCCACCAGTTGCACACATCCCAGATAAGCTTCTGTGGCTGTTTGGAGTAATCAAGGCATCCTCATAATTCAACAAATTATGTAAATAATTAGTCTTAAACTAAGTCACATAAACGGTTCACTGGTGTGATTTCATGCCGCTTTGGTGAGTTTTAAGGGAGTGTGTTGTCTGAATACAGAGTAAGTGAAAGGTGGGAAGGCAAAGGAATTTTATGAATAGATCTGCAGATCTACCCTGCTAGCTGTGCAAATATCCAAGCTGGAACCTGTTGACTGTTTTCAAGGATACATTTATCCTAAGCTCTGGAATCTGCCAGAAAGATCATACATGCATTTTTGGTAATCTTTATCGTATATTACATTCATAATCTTATTAAGAGCTCAGAACCTAGATGTTCACTCCACAATTACACTCCACATATACATGGCAAACTAATGGCAGTATTCAGCACTGTAATCAAAATATGAATTCCTTAAGTTATATATGTGACTTATTAATTAATTAATTTAGCTAGAACTTGTTCTTGTGGTGTATTATTATAATTATTATAATTATAATTTATTTTAAGCAGAGCTGTTGTGAGGATGACTAAGGTTAGCTCTGGACCCAGACTAAGCCTATAATTTAAACAGGATTTGTATATTTGTTTGTTTGCTTAAACAGAAGGTTTTCATCATTGGGAACCATGACACCGGAGGAACAGGAGCAACGAGTTCTGTATGCAAATATACTGGAATATGAACAAGATCATGTAAGTGTGTACAGTAGTATTCTGTGTTGTTTAAATTTTATGTTTAATAATGGCATTGAGTAACTTAGCTAAGTTTTTTATGTTTCATTCTGCAGGATTGGCCTAAAATTTGGAAAGCTAACCTGAAAAAGAACCCAAACGATGCATCTTTGGTTTCAGGCCTTGTTACATGTCTTCTGAGGTACCAGATCAGCTTACACTCTACTGTGATCGATAGTAAAACCGAAACAGATACACTTCAACTGTGCCTCATTTCTAATTAATTGCTGATTTTTTTATTTTAATTATTTTATTCATTATTAATTGTGCATTATCTAAAATGAGGATTCACTTTTCATAATGTGCCACGTTTCAGTTCATTTTGTTCCTTTTCCCAGCTCTCCAGACCACCCTGTCATGCAGCTAATGAAGAAGCTTCAGTATCAGATATATAACAGGCTATATCCCATAGTGAGCCAGTTTATTTTCCCCAGCCCTGTGTCTGGCCACTCTGTGTCTTTAAAACCATCCCGCAGCGCCCAGAGCCTTCTTCTAGCTGACAGCCCTAAAGTCCAGCACAGACCTGGGCTGGTTCACAGCCTGTCGGATGCGTCTATTTCACTCTCACTACTTCAAGACTTAAATGCCAACCACACAGAACCTGAGTTGGATTCAGAGGACCCCCCAATTCCAGCCCCCCCAGATCGAGAGAACTCCTTTGAGGACCTGGAGCAGTTCCTGACTCAGCTGGACTGGGTTCCAGCTAACAGTGCTGATGACACAGTCTCGGATGTGACCTGTGACTCAGCAAATGCAGACTTAGACATTCAAGACTTAGAGGAGCGAGCTTTGAAGGAACACCTGAAAGCCATAGTGAAAGACATCCACAATGCCATCGGTGAGTGAGTGTGTGTGGTGAAATGCGATATGATGGTTAAAGACTTCTCCTTGACCAATCTTTTAGCTTTTCGGATTCCAAATATATACAATGGACCTGCAAAGCATTGCCTCTGATGAGTTTTCTTTTTGCAGTAGTGATGAACAGATGAGTAAATCAGACAAACATTTGGAAAAAAAAAATAGAATAAGAAAATAATAGGATAACTCCTATTTACATGCTACATGCAACTGTCCTTTTTATTAAGCCTGCAGGCAGCTACTCTTAAGACTGGAAGTTTGACATATTTAAGATTATGGTAATTTGAATACATTTCCTTGTAGAACACTTCAGTAATTGCTACTGGATCCTTTAGTTACTGGTGTAGATGTTAAAGGGCTTCTCCTTGTGTATGTACACATTAATTCTAGTCTGTTTCAGATCGTCTCCTGTCTCTGTGCCTCCTCTCATTTGAATGTCTGAACACCGCAAGCTCCAAAGACATTTGTGTTGCCTGCGTGGAGGAGGTTTTCTTCGCCCCAATCTGGAGCCCTCTGTTGGCACTGTTTAGGTACTACTTTTTAAAACTGGGACATATTATTGAAGTATATTAAAACTGTGATTTTGGTGTTCTAGTTGGTTCCAGTTGGGGAGGCACTTGTTCAAGCACTCTGTACAGCCACTGAGTAATAAAGCTCAGCTCTTTAAAAAATCTAGGAGGTGATGTTTTGGGTTTGAATTGGTGAATTATTGCGGCTCCTCCACCTCTGCTGAGTTTACCTTGGAGTAACCTTGAATTGTATGTAATTAATGTCAACTGCTAATGAAAACATACGCAAGTTATAATGCAGATGTTTGAATTTTTAAACAGAACACAACCTGTGGAGAACTTTTTTGGGGTGGAAATATTGTGAAGTAGATAAGGCACTTTTACGGGTTAGGAATATTAGCATAGGGAACATTTTGGTTCGTCTCATGATATCACCTCATGCGAACTAAGGAGGTAACTTTTTTACTAAATATAGTTTTGTTCAGTGACCTAAAACACTGATTGCATGTACAAAAATCAAAATACAAAACAAGAGAACCTGTATGCATATGGACGAAGCCTCAGTGCTCTTGAGTTTTCTGATTTATGAAGACCACTGGCATGCAAATTGTATTTCAGCACACTAGACACTTGCAGAGTTTAACCAGTAGGTGGCAGATGTAAGCCAGGAGCACATGGGGGCTATTGTGTTGACTAAACTCTATTACAAGGAGCCAAATATTGTCTATAAAGTTTCTCTGTATAAAATATGTATAAAATTTCTACCTCTCCCTTCTGTCAATGGGTACTTTAGGAGAGTGCACCGAGAGCGAGAGCTAGCTTTCGAAAACAGCGTTCATCTTTATCATAATGCCTCACCTGCTGATATTGGTGTTGCTGCCAAACTTTACCCCAAAGACTCCTCTGTTCTGCTTGGCTCCTACCCTTACGAGTCTGCAGTACAGGAGCTGAAACTGCTGTGTAGAGATTACTGTCCACAGAGAAAGCTGGAATGTATAGGTGAGTTTCTCAAGTTTTGATAATACAATAACAATGATTGCCATCAGATATTTTACTGTGTGTTGAAGAAACTAAAAAATAATTCATTCTGGCATAATCAGCTTGTGTGTTTTTGAAGGACTAGAATAGAATGTGTAGAAAGATCAACATCTTTCGTCTGCCACTGTGTGATAACTTTTGAAATCTTGTTGCACTTCATTGTAGTGCGAACCTTAAGACTCATCTGTGCCTGTGCCGAACATTACCGACTTCTTCAAGAGAACGATCCATCACCCAAAACAGCAGCTATGTAAGTAAATAAATGCTTGCATAGTAGAAACTTGGTGTTGAAGTTGGAGTTGAATGGTGACCTCCTGCATGTTCTACTGGCGCTCTGTCAGACTTCATCAGGCCCTGCGAAGGCCGAAGCTCAGCGGGGATCCTGTCTCAGCCTTCAGAGCCCAGCGGGATGCTCGGATATGGCCAGCCCACTAAGTGGGTCGCCCTGTCTGGAATACACATGGGCCTTGATATGACGCCAAGGGAAAGTGAGAGAGTGCTGGACAATGGGTCAGAGGGGAGTGAAGACTGGCCAGTTAGCTGCCAGGAGAAAGTCTGATGTGAATCATTTGGCTGCATTTACACACTTTTGCAGCATAGTAGCTTGATGTTTTCTTTTGGTTTCTAGAGTCCCGAATGCATTCATGGTGACCAAAGAACCAGATATACTTATGGGAAAAACATGTCAGCCAGTAATATTTTATTTGTGGTTTGTGTTTGAGGTGTTTGAGGCTAGCAAGATGTTTGGATAAAATAGCTTTGTGCAGAATAGAATTCTACTCAGTTTTGTTTATTTACTTTTATATATGAATTTCCTAATCTCACTAAATGTTTCCCTGTTGAATCCTTTAGATTCAAAGTTGAGAATGTGTGTACAATGTTTTAGGTTTTTTTGTAGAGTTGTTGCCATATCGCAAGTAGATAAATCTACTCTGCTGCCACTTTGGGATTCTTAATCTGTTTTCCGCAGGCACATCTGGAATAGCTGTAATGAGGCCAGTAAAAGTGTGAGCTCACGCGAGCATCCAGTTAATTGAGCGAATGCTTTGGTAAAGGAAGTTTGTAAACGAAGACCATCACTCGCCCTAAACACAGGGAGCCCTTTGATGAGCTTATCTCTTCCTCTGCTGCTATCTCTCTCTGTCTCCATTTCTCTATTTGTCCATCTCTGTCTATCTGTTTCTCTATCTCTGTTTATCTTTCTTTTTTTTAAGCCTAGTGTGTCTGTTTAGATCACTGCTTTTGGTGCGGTGGTACATTGGTGACGCACATACTGCAACATGGAGCTCCATAGTCACAGATAAAGCGGCAGTGGCGTATTTCAGTGAGCTCTAGATACTAGTGGGTGCTGGCAGGCCTTATGCAAGCTAAAAAAAGAGTGGTGTTCCAGTCTTTCATTTGGTACTGGATAAGAAATTTTACGGTCATATTTGTTATTCCCAGGCTGTGTCCCATAATGAGCATGGCTTGAATTCACTGAAAATGTTAAGGGTAGCTTTTTTTCTGTTTGGTGCTTGAAACTTGAGTTGTGAAATGGCAATATAAATCAGGGCAGTCTGCATTTTCTTCAGTGTATTGAGTCCAAAGATTGATTTGCAGTTTAATTGTACAGTTAATGTTTGACTGTGTGGGGAGCATGAATTTAGGCATGCGTGTATGCACATGAACAATTCAACAGTTCTTTTACTCGTTCCGTTCTATTGTCTCTCATCGCTTTGTCACTCCATTACACACACTTGCACACTGATTTATACAATCGCATTTCCCCTCGAAAAGCTGTTGTTTCCTCCTTCATTCTTTGCCCTGTTGTTTCTATTCTATTCAGCCTTCAAACCCAAGTGGGGGGGCTCACTTTACCTCATTGCACTTTATTTAAACTGACATCCCCCCCTTTTTACTTCCAGACCACACCACCCAACCACCCACCCCTATCATCTTCTCACCTGAGAAATGTTCTACTCTGCTGTGAATTCTCCAAAAACAATATTAGTAAATGAACAGTCCAAGAAAACCTTGAAAGGATTCTGGTCATGTAGGATCTGATCATGTTCCATTATTTTTAATGAACATCACTACAAGACCAAACAAGAATAAGGAAATATGCAGGTGGATTGCATTGTGCAAGTGCAGTAACATAATAGTTCCATAATCTAACTGCTAAGCATTTTGCCAGCACTCTTCTTTGTGATGTGCATTGCTGTGTCCGCTGCTCCCTCACCTCTGTGACAGGTATCCAGTGTCTTTTGGACAAGAAAGTGGATACCCGGCCACTTTCTCACGCGAGCAGGCCTTTCTCCATGTAGCGTGTGAATTCTGATGCTTTTTGCCAAGTTTGGTGACTCACAGGGGAGGGTATTGAGGCTGATGCATGAATGCGCCCTCAATAATGCAAATTAACTTGGTTGTCCCCGGGGCATGAGAAAATGCTGTTTTTAATGCTTTTCAGTAGAAAGGCTGATTGCTCTTTTATTCTGCCCTTACAGTGGAGCAGATGACCTCCTGCCCATCTTGTCCTTCGTGGCCCTCCGTAGTGAACTGCCTCAGCTTGTCTCTGAATGTGCGGCCCTGGAAGAGTTCATCCATGAGGGGTGGGTCCCTGATATTCAGCACCTAATCACTTTTCTCAAGGTTATAGCCTGCCAATATAGCTATGTAATATGATAGCTTGGTTACCAATAGAAACGCGGTTGTGGATATGGCAGGAGAGCAGGTTATTAAAAATCTCAGGTGGCCTAGAGGCTTCTGGTGGCTTATTGCTTTGGTAACATTGACAAAATGCAGTATAATAGATATCAACTAATAATTTTTTATTAATAGAAATAAACAATTTTTGCCAGGTCATGTAATTTAAATCATAGATGGCTGTTTTTATAGTTTTTCTGCTAGTTATTCAGAAATGTAGTAGAAGTTACGTTGACCATAGTAAAGTGGCGAATCACTGTATATTTTACAGTAACTTTGAATTTGACTTTTTAGGACCATGTTGTAGTTTATTTTAGGACCCAATTTTACTAAAGAAGTTTTGTTTTGTTTTATTTTTACCATGAACATGCACTGAAAATTAGTACCTAGGTGTAACGAAAGTCACATTTCTGACTCTTATCTCCATTATGCTTGTGCTGCTGACTTTCCTCACCCATCCAGTCTAGTGACATTGCGTGTCTAGTGAGACCACAGGCTGTTTATCTGTGTAAAAGCCATGCTTTTTACAGCCTGGTTAGATTGGCAGTGATGGAGGAATGTTGGGATATTCTGGACTGACTTTTTCCTCTCCATAAAAAATACAAATAAAATCCCTCTGGATGTTTATATAACTCCGTGGTTTGGAAGAGGGCTGAGGCTAGAGCAGCTTGAACTGTTCAGAGTGCACGCATGCTAGAGGTGGATTATACATGTGGTGTCTTCTAATTATTAAAGCTGTAATTATTTGCTACAGTTTTATCTTTCCAGAGGTACTCAAACGTCATTTTTCTAATGATGTTTTGTGTAGCAAAATAATTTAATATGACTTTCAGTGTTGCTTTACCAGGCAGGCAAACATAGGCAAGTCTTAATCTTCCTTTTTTTCCCAAATGGTGCATCTCTGCTTAAAATGTAGTTTGGTCAAATCATGCTTTGGAAAACTGTCCCAGAGTTTGATTTACTCTGTTTGTCTCCTTTAAACCCTCTTATCACATACATGGAAATGGCACAATGCAATATCTCAGTTACACTGGTGTGGTAACACCAAAAGGAAATACCTCAGTATCATGCTGGTCCACAATGAACCACCATAACAGCTTTAGTGTTGCTTGGCATGAATTCCCATTTTAAGTCTCTACATTTTGTATCCAAAATATATTTCCTTCAAACATATGCTGGTGGTGTGGATTGCTAACATGCTGATCAAAATTGAAAGCCAAGATTATAAAAACAGCCTAGCCCAGCTGGTGTACTGGAGGTAAAGGGAGTTGCCTCTGTGATCACAAGGTCATGGGTTCCCTGGACTACCAGCTGCACCATTGTGGTACTCTTTTTGGCAAGGTAATGTCCCCACACACTGCTCCTTAGGGGCCCCTCTTGGATAAAAGTGCATTGCTTCATTTGGGGAAATGGGTTAAATGCAGAGAAATAATCTTACATTGCTCACACTGTGTGCTGTGTTGTGTTCACATGTGACTATATGAGCCTAAATTGGGAAAACTGGGCCCTTTTTAAAGGTGTTATGTATGTGTTCTCTAGGTATCTTATAGGAGAGGAGGGGTATTGCTTGACCTCACTGCAGAGTGCTTTGACATATGTGGAGTCGCTTCATTTGGGTGGATCTTTGCAGCCGGCTGCCAGGCCCACCTGAGACAGGTAAACTCAACTTGCCTTCAAATATAGGCTATATAGAGGTCAGGGCTGTGTAAGGGCGGGTCTACTCAAAACTCACCCTGCCATGTCTTTATGGAGCTTGCTTTGTGCACTGGGGTAAAGTCAGGCTAGATTAGAAAAGGTTCTTACCCAAACTGTGACCATAAAGTTGGAAGCATGGTGTCTTGGTGTGCTGAAGTATTAAGATTATCCTTCTCTGAAGCAAATTTGAGGTCTGTCCCAATGCTTTTGTCTATATAGTGTAGGGATGCACAGATACCACTTTTTTACGAACTGATGAGTATGAATGTTTCTCTTTGTGTACTTGCCGGTACCAAGTACCGATCACCTCTGATTAATGGAACACCCGGGTAGTGTTGATTTTGGCAGCCTGTCTTAATTTTAGTTTTAGTCTAGTATTTACGTCCATACTCTTTTTAGTCTAGTCTAGTTTCAGTCTAGTCAACTAGACGAATAGATGAAAATAGTCATGGGTAATTCTGACTGAAATGAAACAAATGCTCAGATTTTTAATCAATGAACGAGGTATTGTAGATGATGTATTGTTTTTGTTTTTTGTAATGCTATTTTATTTAACCCTGTCAATATAGTATAGAGAATAGACTAAATCTAAATTTTCTTTTTGTCAAATTTCACAATTCAAACAAAGTAGTCTTCTATAATTGTTACATACTCAAGAATAATGTACATCTATTTCAGAAATGGAAGACACTTTGATTAGCAAAATAAATGTCGTAAAATCAAACATGTTAGAACTTAGAAGTACACACACACATTTAACATCACATCACTAAAAAGTGCAAATAAAATGGAAACGTGTGTTTATTGCCGTAAAACCCACATTTGTAAAACTGGTATAAGTCTTCAACTCCAGTGTGTTGGCCTGATATTGTGAGTTTTTTCATAGTGGTGCCAGGCAGTATTTTGTCTAACACTAATATTGGAACCTTAAGTCATACTTTTCTTTAGAATTTACCAATGTTTAATGAAGTTTTTTTTTATTGGTTTCATTTAAGAGGAGCCTCTAAAAATAGCCAAACTCAAGCACTACTATCCCACAGGTCCTAATACCTACATTATCTGGCTGTGTGAGTGCATGTGTGCATTATTTTAGGCCAAATGTCTTACAAGATTTGTGATTGTTTATTTTTTTCCTCTTATACCAGGTATTAAACAGGTGCCATCTTTATTGGGTGGTTGAGTGGGTGGGTTTCTGCAAATAACTGATCATTGGAGAGGAGTGACGTTGTCTGATGTATTTAAAGATGATATAACTTGGTGGGCCATACATTCACCTATATGTCAGATTTTGGGTAGATTTATTTTATTTTATTTATTTTTTTTTTTCTTCATTTTTTTTTTTTCATTTTTTTGGTTAAATCTTTTTTTTTTTTTTTGTTAACCATAAACACTGAGACGGAACTTGTCATTTGGGGGGGGACTGAGTCATTTGGTGGACCCTTAAGCTTTGATCACAGTTTGGAAGAAAGCATAGAGCTCCCAACTCCCTGACATCATCATCCTGCCTTATCGAAACTCTCTGTGACACAATTCCACTATTTAATTAACTTCGAAGTGAGTACTATCTGTAGAGCTGTCATTTGTGCTACAATAGTGAGTGCCGAGACTCCTCTGGTGCACATTCCTCTTACAATAACAGTTTAGCCCAAGTGTCACCGTCTTTCTCAGTCACAGAGCAGCTAAAACTGAATGGTTCATTTCTCTGTTACTATAGAAAGCGATTAACTGTATTGTAGTCGGAGTCTGCCTGCAATTTTTCTGTTTGTTTTTAATCATCTTTTTTTTGGGACATTTGTGCTGTTACGTTTAATGAAAGGATGGCTGGATAAAGTCAGTTGAGTCAACTCAGAGGTACACTGTAATAAAGGAGTTGTTCTTTTTTACTTGCAGTGTCCATTATCTTTTCAATACTCATGAGTATTTGCACTGACCGACGTGACCGTGCTGTTAAATTTGTTTCTTTTGAAACACAAAAATCACAGTGAGGACAGTAAACTTCTTGTGATGTTTGTAGTTAATTAGACTTAAATGGTGAAAGTGTCATGTAGAATTTCCACAACTAAATCTTTCAATGTATTACATGTATTACATGCTGTAATTGTTACATTTATTTAAATGCTTTCAAATGTCCTGCTTCAATGCCATCTTTATCTATCTATGAAGGTCTATGAGTGATAAATATATTTTGTCAAAGCTGCATGTTTGACTGGCTTGTGTTTTCATCTTTTAACAGTGGTGCAAAGTTGCATGTTCAACAGACCACATCCTCCTCTACTCAGTCTTTCGGCCCAGAGAATTAACCCTTCTCCCACATAAGAGCTCTGTTAGACCTACTCATCCACCTTCCATTCATCAGTGACTGTGGAGGAGCTCGCGCAGTGTGTCTCAGGAGCAGGCTGGGCTCAGGACCGTCAGAGCCTGGTAAGCCCTGAGCCCTACTGTGTGGGAGAGCATGGTCCCAAACCACTGGAGAAGACTGCTTGGGTTAGTGGAGTGGAATAGAATTGATGTTGTGAGAGAATTGGTTGGGGCAGTCGTCAGATTTAATTTAGACATGGAATGTAATCAAATGGTGTGCTTAATTTTTATTCTCTCTTATCCATTGTTTTAATTCCTTCATAATGCCATTGTTCCAAATATTTTACTTTGAGTGAATGGAGGACTAAAGCACTGCAAGTATTCATCATTTTATAAGTTGCTGAGTTAATGTCGATGTAGCCTCAGGCTGATAAGATTTTGTGCTCATAGGAGATTAAAAGCTGTGAAAGGGAGAATTTTTTGTTTTAACTGAGCGATTTTCAGCCTTTTTTATGCCTGTGTTCTTGGGCAAGAATATATTACATATTCTGAAGAGGAACACAGAAAGGAGCTACTTGGAGATGTTTGTCCAATTTCCTCATAGTTGTCTGTGAAAGCCAAATTTAGAAAGGACAGACTAGGTCTCTTTTCTAAGCCAAATCTTATCTGTGAATTTCATCTCATTGCATGTTTGCTAAGCACATTTTCCATCTTGCAAGTGCTCTAATAAAGGTTGTGGGGGAGCCTCTGTATGGGCTGGGATAAGATGGCTGTTGGAGCTAACATAAGCTTTCTCATGAACTTTAATATGTGCATTTCAGGAGCATGATCTGTACCTGTGCTGAATTCAATTTAGCACTTCTGAGATGTTTGATGCACACAGACCTGGACTGCAATAAATGTTTATCTTAAAAACCAGTACACTCTGGCTTAAAGTCAGTTTCCCTAAAATCTGACCTCCTGCTGCTGAAAATACGTCCTTTATTCATACACCTTAATTGTAAACATTGCACTTCCTCTTTTATTCCATTTAATCTGATGGTTATGTAAAGAGATGCCTCTTATTGCTTTAGTATTAATTTATTGTCAGAAAAGTCTAATTCTATTTAATGGTAATACTTATGACATTGTTTACTTTTGCTTTACAGAACATAGCATGTAAAATAACAATCTACAGTTAAAAAAATGTTACAAATTGGTGATGTTTCACATTTAGAGGTTGATAGTTACATCTGTGTCGTACCAGAACATTGTTTGTTTGTTTGTTTGGGGTTTTTTTTGTAATGTGATGCCACTTCATTTAAATATGTTTTATGGTCCATTTCAAAGAAGTGAATGCAATGAAATTTAATATGGGAGGGAGCTGGGGGAAAAAAGTCTTATTATTAAGAAAATGCTGTCACTGCTGTGTACTCTGGCTACCATCTATAATTGATTGGAAGAAATATTCTAGAATGTATTTATATAAATGTCTATGTTTGTAAATATGACTGATGTATGTCCCATAGAGCTATACGGAGACTGCAGGCTTTAGTGGTGGTTACTATTGATTACCTTTTAATGTAAGTGTGCTTGGAAGGATGCCTGTGAGTGTGTGGCCTGTGTTGGTTTTTCTATGAATAAAGATAAATAATTCTAATAATACTGTGTGCGTTATTTAACAACTTTATTTTAAAATGAGCACATTCTATTACAATAATGCTATAGACTTTTAATTCCAAATGAAGCATTATGTTATTACTTATAGCAGGGCACGCCAATGAGGTTATGTTTGGATGGATTAGAGATGTTTCTGTATCACAGGGCGAGGCAAGGTTTCTGCAGTAGGGGTGGCCACCGAGCTTGACGGGCAGATGGCTGGATTGTTCCAAACGTTTCCAGGAGAGAGGAGAGAACATGTCACTGTGAATCAAGAGGAGCCTGGTCCGATAACCTCTGTCCCAGAATAGCCTTTCTCTTGCCTGTTAAGAACTTTAATAACTCCTGTAACCCAACTCTTTGTCTTCGAGCGTCCCTTTAAATCCCTTCCAGTCCATTTGTCTTGTCCCCTACATCAGTGCTTCAGTGCATGTCTGTGGAGAGATTATAAGGGGAGACTGTACTCAATCCTGGACTAATAATGAAAGGTTCTATCCTCAGTACAATGTCTGGGCTCCATTCAGACTTTAAATCTTGAAAGTGAAACATCCAGGTTCAGTTACGTTTATTTTAATTCAGGAATTAAACTAATTGGTAAACAGCTCAGGTCATGGAAACTACATCATTCTTGATTTTGCAAGTTGACAACTGCGTGTACATATGGAAGCCACTGACAAACGTGTATTATTAGTAAAGTGATGGGTTGCCACCAAAGCAGTCTATCGTTTTGCTTTGGTTTAAAGTCTTTGGAATTGTATTTTAGGGGTGAAATGCATTGTTCCCCTCTAAAGAATTTCCTACAGTTATAGAGCGCAGTCTAATGCATCAGTCTACAATCTTGCACTGCTGTTTAATTTTGTCAAGAGCTGGTGACTGTAAGGACCATAGCAAATTACTCAAACCATTCAGTGACTTCTCATGCCCAGTGTAAGTTCTCATCCTGGAAGAGACTACCCCAATCAGCCAATTGGAGGTTATAAAACAAGAAAAATAACAAATGTTCCTTCTGTTATGTTTTAAACCTTGTATCTTTGTTCCCTTTTCAAGCAAAATGTTTCAGTGAAAAGAAAGTTGCCCCTCATAGGCACACCTGAACACACAAATATGAATTTCTTATTCTGCATTTAACCCATTTACACAGTGAAGAAGTGGACTGGCACCAACAAGGGTGCATGGTGAGCAGTGTGTGACAGTAGCTTAATCAGGGGTACCTCAGTGTTGCCACTGGTGGTCCTGGGATTCAAACCTACAGACATCAGGTAGCAAGAGCAACTCCTTAACCATAATCAGTGACCCTTAAATAGGGACAAGAAAAGCAAATAAGCTTTAAGTAAAACTGTATAAAATTAAACTTGAAAAACATCTAATTTCTTGAAAATGTTTGTAAGGTTGCATCCAGTGAGTCCCAGTTCTCACGCATATTGACCCTGAGAGGCTACGGGTAGCTGCAACTCTAGTGGGAGTTAAGTGGTTACAGAAAAAAAGTTTTAAGGTGTTTGCAAAACGTGGATAGCGTGCATTTAAGCTTTTACTCACTGTCTCTGTGTGACCTAAGGGCTGGCCAGTGATTTGATACAAGCCTCTGAGTGTGTCATTATTGGCTTCCAGTAATAAAACATACTCGACAGTATTCCAGTGCATAAAATACAGGTTTGTAACATAAGACCTTCACTAGATAAGTCAGTTTGGACTATTACAGGAAGATATTTGCCACCATGTGAATGGCAGAGGCCTCCTGCATTGTTCAAGTGGTTGTTGAGTGTTTTTGGAACTGACGAACTGTGATGCTTTTGGCTTGGTCATTTCAGTGTCTCACGAAACGGGGAGTGTTGTCTTGCCAAGGCTGATGCTTTGTTTTCAAATCTGTTTCAATATTTGAATTTCTGAGATGGGGAGAGGGACAAGGTCCAGGTTTTAATCAGAACCAGAAGAGGGAAGAACCGTAGAGGTCACGCTCCCTTGTGTCCCATGCCTTACATTCACCATTTGCCGCTTCATCAAGTTCAGGTGACTAACCCTGTGCATGACTCTGCTCATGGACAGGCCTGCAGAATGTATGTGGTAAACCGACTCATGTCTTTGACATCTGTGGTATTGCTCTGTTTTCTTTATTGGGGACAAACAAGTGGTTTATGGAGACAAATTAGCACAGGGAGTGAAATACATCTCCCAAAGTGAATTAATAAATGAGAAACAGTCACGCATGAGTCCTCATTGTATGTTTCTGACAGATTATACACAGACAAAAACTTTACTTCAGGACCAACTATTGGGGTAAAATACCTACTACTACTAATGCAGCATAGATTTACATACAAATAGAGTGTTTGCAATTGTTTCGATTTAAAATGTCATTTCTGACATCAACAAGTCAGTTTTTTGGTAATGTTGAGATGTAAACCTTGTGTCAAACTTAATTTCTTTACAGCAGCGTTTCTCAAACTTTGGGCCGCACCGGTCCGCGAGAAATTCTCCGCCGGTCCGAGGGGGTTTGGACAGGTGCACGGTCTCGGGGGGAGTCAGGTTTAATTTTTTGGGCCCGAAGACGAGCTCTAAGACATCCACGGAAAAAAGAACAGAAACAGGCTGAACTTAGAACACAAGCTCCAAGCGGCTCTGTCAGCGTGCCTGCCTCGTCTATACCAGTTAGTGGCGAGAAAGCAGGTGCAACTATCACATTAAAATGATAATATAATGTGATTTTAAAAAATTATAAAAATGTTAAAAACATAGATTTCTTGGTGCATATACATAGGTATGAGTACACAATAATAATTACAATAATATAATTATATATATATATATATAGATATGGGGGGGGGGGGGGGCTTGAAGCCCCAAGCAGGCAATAGTAGCAGCTCCCTTCAGTTTTAGTCACAGTCACAATGTGACAGTTGCTCCTTTAGTGGCTTTTTTTCAATCTTTGCCAAGAACCTAGTCTGACTTAGAATATGCATTCTTTAAAAATGTGTTTTTATCCAGATCTCACATATTCATTCATTAAGTCAATCAAAGAGAGATGGGACTGGAATATGTCTGTAGTTATATGAAACTGCAGCTTCACTTTTTCCCGCAGTGTGGGGCCATGAATCATAACAAAATTCTGACAAAGGCTTGGCCGTCCTCCCCCTCCTCATGACCTCCTTTAATAGACCACACATGCTCAGGAATTCAGATGTCTTTATTGGCATGACAAACAAACATTCATGTTGCAAATGCTCATATGCAAATGAGACAATGACAATAAAAGACAGCGATGCCCTCAGTGACCTCGTCTTCGTCCCGGCATCAGGCCGCCGCTGGACCTCCCTGCGTCTCTCACAGCTCTGTTTATTTTCGGGCAGTGTGGCCTGGGATAATTGGAGCCAGATAGCAGGAGTGAATGGAAATGAGGGATGTTTGTGAACAGAGCAGGGAGTCACGCTAGGGGGACTCAAAGCAGCCGTCTAGCTTCCTCCTCCCTCCCCACCTCGTTCCCAACAGCCCACAGGCAGGGGCTAAACTCTCAGGAGTCTGATCCAACAACATTTTTCTTTTCTCATTCTTCTGTTCCCGTGCATGCCTCGCCTCCAGTCTCTTCCTGTATCTCTTCATCTCTCACCCATGAGTCAAGCTGCTTTTCTCCAGACCAAGTGCACCCTGTTACACCCTGCAGCTGATGTTACACTCCTAAAATTAAAGGGGCTTGAAAAAACATGTGCAGGTTCTTTCCATCTTCACACCTTTTTTCCAAAAAAATTACTCTTTATAAAGGTTCTTCATTGAACCAAAAGTGGCTCTTTTCTGGCGCTGCTTCAAATAACATTCTCTGGCACCTCTATTTTCAAGATGGCTTAGCAAACTAACCTAAATACACTGGAAGCGTGTCAAAGCTTTGCGTTCTCTTTACAAAAACTAGTTAGTTGGCATGCGAGGAAAACACCACATACACAGATAATAAGCTAAAGTGGATGCAGATTACAGATCTGTACTATTAGTTCAGAGAGTCTGAAGAAGGCTTATGGCATTGTACAGTGGATGAAAAGGGCCTACAGATTGCCCTCCAGGATGACGGTTTTAAGGTCAGAGGGGGAGTTGATGGTGAAGATGGTATGAGATTTGGTCCTCCTCTCTACCAGAGCAGCCACGGCCTCACCTAAATCCACATGATTTAGGAACCCAGGCGCCATCCGATCTGGAGAGGCAACACCTGTGTTGATCTTCACCTGTGGAGAGATAAAGGTCAGTGCATAACTCACATGTAGAAACTTTATAGATGGCAAAGAAGTGGTAAAATAAGTAAAAAATGTTTTAAAAAATGTATTAATTCAAAAGAAATTGATGAACAGCTAGGCAGAGATAAAAAACTAAAGCATTTCTTATAAACACGGCTATTTTTATACTGTGATTTTCAAAACCATGGGATTAGAGCCCAGTTTTGGGTATTATCCACTGCAGTTTACTTTAACTCTCAAATAAATGTGGAAGAATGGTCATATTATTTATCAACTTCACCAAGGTGATGATTTCTGTCTTATTTGACTGGGAGGGGTAGTATCCCTTTACCATCCACCTCATATCCAGGCTCTGGCCTGCCCAGATCTGACACTCAGTGACACTGCTGAAGGGAATAGGAACAGCTCCGAAATATTGTTGTGCAGACCTGATTAAGCTTGCAGGGCACCTCCGGGTACTCTTCTCTCAGAACCTGGCAGAACGCCAGTGCGCTGGCTGCCCCTATTGTAAGAAAGCCTGTGCCTGGCATCAGCAGCTTCTCCCCAGCGCCCCCTGCAGGACAGAATTTCACAGATAATACATTTGTACAAACTAAACGAAACCTACAAACCAGAAGCGCCTGTCAAGTAAGAAGAATCAGTAAAAGCAGTTTGGGAATATCTGCCTCATTTTTATCATTATGTCACATGCACGTATGTTGTGTGACCTACCTGTAATGAATGTGTAGGTGCAGTTGGGGTCGTCTCTCACCAAAGGGAAGAACACTTTCCAGGACACAAAGGTGCTGAACAGCAGCGTCTCCATAACCTAATGAGTAAAAATACAGATATAGTGTAACACATGATGGACTGGTTCCACAGAAAAACAGAGGACCTCTAAAGTTAGACTGAAATGAACAGAGAATAAACAGGTTTATTTTTAAAAAGATATATCACACAATTATTACAAACAAAACAAACAGTGTTAGATGTAGCAGTTTAAGAAACTATTATAATAATTATTAATATAATTATTGTTATTATTTTGATTGTTTTAGTTGTTGTTATCGCATATATTAATTAACTTTGAAAAATTATTAATATTTAAGTATATTTAATTATATAAATATTTCCCTGGGTGTATTCTTAAAAACAAAGTTATTGTTTTTTAAAATGACTGTAAACAGGATATGCAAGAGACCAAAGTTTCTGCAGAAGCTCACCCAGTGGAGTTCTTTGAGGGGTTGGGTGTGTGGTGGTCCTCCCTGCCACCAGCTGAAGCCAAGAGAGGACACCACATCTGTGACCTTCCCCACAGTGCGGAGCAAGGCCTGCTTCACCTCCTCAGCTCCCTCCTCTGAGCCTATGAACAAATTCACCAATGATCAACAGGGATACCCACACAGAAATAGCTTCTTTATTTTTTAAATGGACAAAAGAAGAAGAAATGACTTACCAACATTTCCCACCAGAGTGGTCAGGTTGCCCTTGGTGGTAGGGGAAACAAAAGCTTTGAGCTTCTCTAGCTTGCTGCTGTCTCTGGAGATCACGGCAACTTTAAAACCTTTAACACATAACATTAGAGTCTTATTAATTTGCAATAAAATAGCAAGAACAAAAATAGTATTTACGTTTACTAAATATAAATGTTTAGAGTATATAAATATAGTACACAGCAACATGTTAGTCAATTTACTGTTAGTCAATTTATCTACTCCTTTACACTTCTTTACAGACACTGTAAATATAATACTGTCAATCTCTAACACCACCGGAAGTATCATTCTTAGAAAAATGTATTATTCAGGTTTCGTCAGCAGAGTTTAGTTGAGAACAAAAAATCCTGATTACCTCTGTCCAACAGTGCCTTCACCAGGCCTGAGCCCACTGTTCCTGTTCCTCCAAGCGCCAGAACGAGTCTGTCCCCATTGGCCATCACGGCTGGTCCTCTCCTTGAACACAGTGCAACAGCTCGAGGAGTTTTTGGATGAGATGAGAGTTCATTCTGAGCCGAGGGAGACCTTTAAACTGGTTGTAGGGTGCACGGGTCCGCCCTTCTGTCACTGTCACTGTAGCCACGCCTGTACAGAGGGCTGGAACTGCTTTATCTTTTACATTTTCACCCTACCACACATGGCCCTGACACAGAAAGTTAAGGTCCTTGCAGTAAAATAATATTTTATACAAACATTCAAATGTTGAGCTGAAGTTTTATTCTGTCTTCAGACAATAACCCATTAAAATGAACTTTATATTTAAAGAGAACAAACAGCATCTCCAGTCTGAACATTTTTCAGTGTATTAAGAGGTCAATCTTTTCTCTGTTTATAGCTCCCTCTTGTGGAGCAGTTTTATACAATTAATATTAAACATAGTTTTTCATTCAAAGCAGAACGTACACCAGTGAGCCACAGCACTAGTAAGATGTGAGAGAAAATAGACACTAAAAATACTGTGAATACATACTATATATATATATATATATCTCAACTCAAATTTGCCTTATGAATGTATACAGACAACATATGCTTTTTAACACTGCATAACTATATTCCTGTGTTGAATATGCTAGCTTGGTTCTATCTGGCTATTAAATACAGTAGTTTCTAGTATGTAGTAGTCTATATTAATTTGAATGTCTACATATAAATGTGTACTATATATCACACCAAATATGTAAACATTTCTAAGTTTGCAACAGATGCACAAAACCTAATGCATTCAGTTAGCTATATGTTATAGAGGCATACACACTACAGATTCATAACATAATACCTGCCACATACAACCATTAACTACATAATCCGAAGAAGCAAGGCAGCTAATTCAGTTCAAAATAAGATAAAAGCAGGGCTTGTTCAGGCTCATCATATGAGATTATTT
>JBBKCR010000018.1:11540837-11562665 GCA_037577295.1 Ladigesia roloffi
CTAAAGGCATGCGTTATTATGCACAGATCGTGCAGCACCAGAAAACCCCCCAAGCCCAACACCGGATTTGGAAGAAGATGAGCACGTAGCCTAAAAGATTATTCACAGTCTCCAGATAAAATACCAACACTTTGATTGCCAACAACGTAAAGTTACATGATGAAAACTACTTTAGCCCCTGTTTAACTTATAGGCTATCTCAGGAACAGAGGCATGTAGAAATAAAAGGTTTCACCTACTGAGAGCTTAGACTCTCACCTTTCAAACGAGCCCATGTGTCTCTATAACATAGAACAGGCTACGCTGTGGCTGTACAAAAATCGGCAACAATTATGTCAATTGCTGACAGTCTGGGACGAAGCTTCTGAATACGGCGCGGCAGTAAAAGTGTTAAGAGTTATTGGTCAATATGTGTTGAAATGACCGACATTAAGGTTTGTTTGTTTATGTAATAGGCAATAAATGTTATTTTGTTCAGCCTGTAGGTTATCTATGCCCTGGCAATCTCATCCAAGCATTTAGTCTAGTCCTAAGAACCAGTTGGGTATTCATTATAACAAATTATAACAAATTCTGACTCAGCCTGAATTATTATTATTGTGGATGTTTTAGAGCCAGGGCCCTCTTCAGGCCCTCTTCTGAAAGGTCTCATCAGGGAGCCGTTACATACAAAACCAAACTGTTGTGATCAGTAATTAATTACATACCATACTAATAATAGGCTAATAGGAAACTCCATTAGTAGTGCACTTGTGTTGGTACGGTTTGGGGGAAGCATTGGGCCCAAAAAGATTTTCTTTCAGGGGGCCCAAAATTTCTAGCTATGCCCCTGAGTAGCAGTAGTAGTAATAGTAATAGTAGCAGTTGTAATAATAGTAGTAGTAGTAGAAGTAGAAGTAGTAATAGTGGTAGGTTTAGAACTATTAGTAATAGCAGTAGTTGTAGAAGCTGTAGTAGTAGAACTATTAGACCTACTGTAAACCAACAGCTAGTACTTAATGTTTAGTATTATATTCTGCTAAATATTTGTGATTATTTTGTTTATTTTGTAAATAAGGTTTAAGGTTTAGGATTTGTAGTGTCTCTCCACTTTTTTCTATCTTTTTTGCAGTTCTCCGTTGGGTCTGCAGCCTCCTCGGAAGTGCAGGACGACAGTTACTATTTATGGTATTCTAATTTATTCAAATATATATTTAAAACAAATTTTTAAATGTGTATATATCAGCACCAATTGTCTGTAATAACACTCATCTGTTGCCTAATCAAGAAGTTCATTCATATTTTTTATAAGTTACTTAGATATTGAGACAAAAGGAAAGAAAATAGTAGTATTAGTAGTAGCATAGTAAGTAGTAGTAGTAGTAGCATAGTAATTAGTGGTATAAAGACATTACAGCAGCTGAGACAGGGAAAGGGAAATGTATTATTCAGAACTGAATCTTGTGCCTGAATCTGTTGCTTTGTTTACTGTTTATTTTTAGATGTGAAGCCATTTAAAGATCAAGATTCAGCAAACTAACAGGCCATCTGACTAACAGACTGACTGACAGACTCACTCACTCATGTTTAGGCCAAATATTCCCCACAAAGAAGCTTTTAGCTTTCAAGTAGCTTCACATTCTTCAAAAATGTGATGATTTCCATTAATGACAGTTTGTCCTACATATGTTTATAGAGTATATATAAATTATATATGAGTATATATTTATTTGTAGATAAATATATGAAAATACATGTAAACATATATTTATAATACAATGGTGGGATTACTTTATGACATACAGTCATTTCTAGCTGAGCTGTAAATATGTATGTAATCCATAACTTTATAAATCACAATAATGTGAATGTCTAGACTGATGGATGTAGCTGTAGCTGTTTCTGAAAATGACTGAGAAAGTGGGAGATTTTTGTTTTTACTTCTATTTTGTTTTTACTTCTTTTTTTTTTTTTACTAGTAAAAGGTAGTTACATTTTCATGATGATTTTAATAATAAAACTTTTAAAAACATCTTGTTGTCTTGGTTTATATTAATTGTGGCATGCCATTACAGACTACTCGACTTTAGTCTGTAATGGCATTCCTGCAAACAAGAGAGCCCTCTGTGGTTTTCCTTCAGAACACAGAGCTCCTGAGCCACTAGAGGAAGATAAAGCACAGTAAATAGCAGCATTAAAGGGGAATTCCACCAATTCTCCCCTTTTAATATGTTAATAATTGTAGTGCAATTAGATAGATTCAGAGAAGTTTAATGTAAAATGTGACATTCTTAATAAACATAATGAGTCAGAATTGTGCACAGGTGGCTACAGTATGGAACTAGAAGTCCTAAAAGCTACCTCACAGTAAACTCTAACTCAAAATGTTGGTACACACATTACTTTTCTGTCCATATATGTAAAAACTCAAGCAAGCCTTAATCTCAGCGCATCTAAGACAGTATAGAGCAATGAAGAATTGTTCATGCACATGCAGAAAGAGGTGCATTCACTAATCAACATATATATACTAGGCATGGGCCAGTATAAGATTCTGACGGCATGGTAACCTTGGATAAAAATATCACGGTTTCACGGTATCACGGTATTGTAATTACTGCTCTACAATGTTGTATTTAAATGTCTGGGTAAAAAAACAACTACTTTTTTCTAACTGAACACAGTATATTTTATTTTAGGAAATCTTTTTGTAACATCAGGCAAAATAATTAAAATAAACAATTTAATTTTCTTAATTAAATGAAATTGCAGTCACTTGTGTGAGCCTAAACCTGCAGCTCAACAATAATCAAAATAAACAAACAAAAACAATTTTCAAAAACAAATCCTTCCTTTGACGACACAAACAATGCACATATTGTAGGAACTGTATAACTTTTATTTTTTTGCGGTTTTGAAACCGTGACGTTTTTAAACTGCGGTAAACCTTGAAACCGGTTATTATCCCATGTCTAATATATACATAATACTGTATTTTATCAATTGACTTTGATTGTTTGTATGCAGTTTTCAAAAGTTCATCATAGTCTGCAATACTGCTGTCAAAGGTTTCAGCTCAGAAAAATGTGACGAGGAGAAGATAATGTAGCATACAGGACCAAAATCATAAAAGCATAAACTGTCATTTAATGTTTAGACAGTGACTACGTTCATATTAACATAACATACAAACTGTATCAAGACACCCTTTATCTCATCTTTTGTTTCAGCACAGCCTTCAGCCAGTAAATTTGAATCCACTTATACAACATGCAGTCCCAAAAAGTGTCATACATTCACACCACAGCAGGCAGTGAGACCAGCACAAAGACAAGCAGAGTGTGGTGATGGTATCTTGCTCAACGGTACTTAAGTGGTGCCACTAGTAGTCCTAGGATTCAAACCAACAGCTTTCTGATCACAAGGGGAACTTCCTAACCACCAGGCTACCTGGGGCCCGAAGAGGAATACACTGCATTCATGTTCCTACACTTTCTGTACATATCATGGGAAGTACATATCAATGATGCACACCATTATTTCATAGTCAACAATTAGTCACATTTTGGGCCATTTAAAAAACCCAACAGGTTCTCAATCACTGGACACTAAAACTGTCATGCTGAGATTAGTTTTGACTAATTATGTCGATTCTCACTCAGAGAAAAATTCAGTAATATGCTTGTTTGTCTGTTTTGTTTCGTACATTCATGATCAGTGGTCTAACTGGTCAGTTCATTAACAATTTTCACTATGCACATATGTTTGTTATGTGGGTAATAAATATACACATTCTGTTCTAAATTTGACTTAGCTCACCTTGTGTCTAGGTTGTGCTCAGGTCAATCCAAATCCACTCTTGTCCTCTGGATCTTATCATGGCTAGATCTGCATATTTCCACAGTTGACGCCTGAACATAACACCAACAGGGGCTTTAATGAGATTGTATATAAATACATCAACTTTAACATGGAGTTGGTCCCCTCTTTGCAGGCCTAGCAGCTTCCACTCCTGGAAGGCTTTCCACAAGGTACTGATGTCGGAATCACTGCTCCAGTTCATCCCAAAGGTGTTGGCTTGCTTTGTGCACTGGGGCACTGTCATGTTGGATAAGAAAGGGCCTTCCTCAAACTGTGTGCACAAATTTGGAAGCATGGCCTTATCCAAAACGGCTTGGGCAATCTTAATACTTCAGCCCAACTTCATTGGAGGAGAGGGGCCGAGAGCAAAACCTGGCGTCCCAATACTTGTATGAATTACGAGGTGTCCCTATACTATTGTATGTCTCAGAGACACATCACAGCTACAGCTGTTGGTTTTTACGAATCTCTATTATTCCCATCCCGATTATCAGTTGAATGGAAGAAGAAAACTCTGTAGCTCATTTCTGCCTGTGGGGGACGTTGTTTCACCGCACTGTTCTTTCACTCCCCGTCCTGTTTTGACGTCCGCTGCGGAAGTTGCGTCCGAAAAGTTTTTCTTATTTTCACTTCAGCTTGTTGTTAGTCGACTGATAAGGCGAGTTAATCTCTATTCTTTCGTTTTTTTCAGTGAGTTGTGGACCACCATCTGCTAAGGACACTAGAAGGACGTTTCAGGTTGCTTGGTTTATTCTCTGTTTTTACACTATAACGTTTTTTAAACGTCTTTCTTTTCAATATCAGGCAGATTGCTAGGCTGCTAGCCAGACAACTAGCAAGATAGCTAACTCGAAACTGGATAAAACGGCTTTTATTGTAAGGAAGGCTGTTGTTTTATGAGTGAGTTGGCTATAAACGGCAATGTTTGATTGTATTCAGTTATTTGGACAGTTGTTATTAGATAAGTCCAGCTTATTTTGGGTGTAGATTGAACTTTCGATTTCACTTTAGTGAGCTAACTTAACTGACAAGCCATAAAGAGAGTTGTCAGCCTGTTGATTTAAATCGTTTGGGTGTGTCATTCCATTTCAGAGAAGTCCAAGCTGAGTTTATTTGCGATTCATTTTAGTCATATCGAGAAACTGTCTAACCACGTAAGGCCTTTTGTCTTTATGTAGAGATTTACATACCTAACATGTAGTGAAAATGGTTGTTGGTTCGAATTCAAGGACTTCTAGTGGCACAACTGTGTTACCCTTGAACAAGGGACCGTCCCCCGCATTCGGTTAAATGCAGAGAAAGTATTTTACACTATTAGATGTGGTGTGTTCACGCTTAACAAGTAATTGTCACTTTGGTCACGCTGTTTTTTTTTTTTTTTTATCTCTGTTTAGAATGAGTGCAAGAGTTAAGAAAACCAGAGGTGGCCTCGTGGAGTTATACAGGACCAACCTGGAACAAAGGATCCAGCTGGGTGGCTGGAACCTGGTGTGTAGAGACGAAGAACTGTTTAAGGAAGTGGAAAGTGTTCTCTCCGAAGGAGCTGCCCAAGACACCCACTGCTCACTTGGTTTAGACCCTCTATCAGTGATGGAGGCTTCCCTTCAAGCATTACCCATTACATCAAGGCAGACTGGGCTTGAGAAACTCGCCAAGGCATTTGAAGTTCTTGAGCTTGCAGCATTAAACCTTTATTTGTGTCCTTGGCGAAAGGAGTACAGGGCAGTGAAGGTATGCAGATTTGATTTACTTTAACATGGCAGGGAAAGCATATGTTTAATTGCCATTTAAATCTGTGAGATGTATTATTTCTCTTAATACCACATTTTAACGTGTATCTGTGAAGTGTTAGGGTTAGAAAAAAAGGAAATTGTGAGACTGCTTTACTTCTCAAGAGTGTATTGTGACCCCAAAGTCCTCTCATCCAAAGGCATTGCAGTTCTATGCAGGTGTACATTTCCTTAATATGACATTACTCAAATGCCAACTTCTTTTTATTCAGATGTTTTCAGGTATGTTCACCCATTATGTCAAACCTGCTCTGACATCACAGCAATCAAAAGAGCTGTTTGGATTACTAGGATACCAGCCTGCAGGCTCCAGTGAGGAGGAGGAGGAGCTGAGGCTGAGTTCTAAACCTGTTAAAGCAGATACTCTTCTCCAGCTAGCTTGTGCTTTCTTCGCTGCTCGAGTTGAGTGCCAGCTGCTTCTTTCCCATGCGCCTTCCCTGGGTGCTTGTGCGGAGTGGGAACTTCAGCTTGTTCTGGAAAGGAAGCGTGGCCACAGCCTTCAGAAATCACGGGAGAGTGTAAAAAGAAAGCTAGAGTCACAAATTTTGGACACTGACATGCCAGCAGATGTAGATTTATACACTGATGACCACCAGGAACCTGGAGATCAGGCAAAGACTAATCACACAACTGCCTTACTCAACTCCAAAGACACTCCTTTGTCACACAGGACATCTCGCAGTCAGAGAGAGAAGAAGCCTAATGAAAACAGTGGTATGCCACAGACTGCCTGTGTCTCGACATTGAGTTGCCAAATAAGTTCTGAACCCTCGTTCACACAGAATACAGAGTTGGGATCCAAGTTTTTGAAACCTTCTAGTAAGGTAAAACAAAGTACACACACGGCTGATACCCAGAAATATGTTGCGACAAGAACAGAACAACAAACATGCAGCTGTTTAAATTCACATGACTTGAATGCTCCTGAATGTTGTGAATGCTGCCAAGAGCAAGTGCATGATTTAAGGCAGGCACAGCCACTCAGAGCAGATGGGCCATCTACAAATACACAAGACTTGGAACAACCCCTTAAACGCCAGAATATGAAGACACACAGCTGTATGGACAAATCCACCTGTGATATTTTTGCTGTATGTTATGAATGTGAAGAAATCCATGATTTGACATGTAATGATATTGTATCCTGTCGTGCTCAGGGACATAATATTCAGAGCACTGGGAGGCTGCAATGGGGTGCACCTGCATCACCCCGAAGACACTCATGCCTTAGAACAGAAGATCCACCTTATGTAGTCTGCGACACATGTAACCAATCCCATGATTGCCTGTGTACTGTATACATGCAGTGTCGCACTTCAGCTCACATTGTGAAATACCTGGTAGAAATGAAAGAGGAACAACATGCCCCTTCCCCCGTGGGCCTTCACAAGTGTTGTGACTCGGTAATGCCTGGATTTGTTTGTTTTACTTGCAATCTTTTCCACACTAGTTATTGTAGAGATGAGCCATGTTTCAAAAGACATGATGTGCATAAACTAGAAACTGTGTGCACAATGTGTTCACACCCTGAGATTTTCACTCTGTGCCGATTTTGTTGTACCCAGTATTGCAAAGAATGTTGGTATAAACACCCCATAACTTGCAGGTGTGGTATGCCTATTGGCCACTCCTCACCTGTTTAAAACAAGCACAAATTTATTTGGGTTACTTGATTGCATTTTCCCATAAATGCAATTCAAAACTCTTTTAAGCACACTTTGTCATCTGAGAAGACATCAGTTTTTTTTTCATAAATCCCAAAGCCATTTTTTTAATTTCATTATACATGACATTCTGAATACTGCCAGAATTTTAAACAGCGCTGACCAGTGATGCTTTGTTATATTTCAGAGGTCAATGGTACAGGTCCACAGTTACCTGATTTGTTATATGTAAAAAATAATAATATTCATTTACTTTCTAAATTCTGAATGGTTTCATGTTATGGCATTTTTCATTTAGTCTTTTGTCATTAGAGCAACTGCTGCTGTAAAGAAAAACAAAAATATGTGGTTAATTGTTAATAAAGTTATTGAAATGACACTGTCATGCCTGGAACATTTTGATCTTCCCTTGTTTATGTTCCACTCACGCATTCTGCTCAAACTAGAGCACATTGTTTTATCAGCCACTGAGAGTTTGAGGGCAGATTAAGTGTCTTGTTGGAACAAAATGTAATGTGATCCAAAATTAATCAATGGAACATGGTTTATACATGTATTTGTTTGGAAAGGTCATTGAGTCATGTTCCTTTTATGAGAAGAGGCAGAAATGAAAATGAAACCAAGGTAGACGATAGGCCCCAACTGGATAGTCTTTTGTCCTTGTGTAAAAAGCCTTGTCAGCAAGACTGGCGGCCCCAATAAACCAGACACTAATATTATTTCCTTTTCATTCTATAACCATATTGTGTAAGATGTTTGTCAGAGGCCTATGAAAGGGCTGAGAAGATTCTGTACCTTTGAGCTTCTGAGATTTCAGCCCTCCACTGCCCCTCCTGAGGAAAAGGTTTCTGGGTGAAGTTGTTTATAAACACTTGCTCTAAATTAGTGAAGTTAATACACAAGTGTTTATAGAACATATTACAGTATACAACATTATAATAACCTTAATAATAATGTCACTAAATATTAGTTTCCTCAAAATGACCAACCACTGTTGGATAAAAGGCATCAAGTTAGCTGTAGGTGAGCATTCCCTTGAAATGTATTTGCAATTAACTACTTATATAAAACACATCCATGGGAAAACAAGTGATAATTTAATTTCAATGATGGATCATTAAAACTGATTCCCAGCATCTTTTTAACATTTGTTTACATCAAACTGCTATTCGTTGTTTTCTTGCCAGTTCACATTAATAAAGGTTTTACTGTCCATGCGGTCAACATAAAGAATTCCATTGAGATGATCCATCTCATGCTGAAGTATCCTTGCTGGCCAGCCACTCGCTTGCCAGGTAAAGGGCTCAGCTTTCTCGTTCAGACCTTTAAAAAGACAGTTATCAGATGGTTACATGAAGGGACATTACATTTTAGTAACATTTACACACTGCTGCCAAGCTACTCTGTATTGACAAAAGTATTGGGACAAACTTGTTTTTCAGGCTTTGGGTTAGGCCACACTTCCAGGGAAAGGCAATCTTAAAGCCTCAGCATTTTGGACATCATGCTTCCAAATTTGTGGACGCAATCTGGACAAGGACCTTTTCTATTCCAGCATGACTGTGCCCCAGTGCACAAAGCAAGGTCCATTAAGACATGATTGGATGAGCTTGGTGTGGAAGAGCTTGACTTGACTGGCCCTTAAAGACCCCTGAACTCATCCAACACCTTTGGGAAGCCAGGGCTTCTTGTCCAACCTCAGTGCCTGACCTCATGAATGCTCTACAGAATAAATGGGCTCAAATTCTCACAAAAACTACAAACTCTAGAGCAAAGCCTTCCAAGAAGAGCGGAAGCTGTTATGTATGTGAACACAACGTCATTAAAGTCCTTCTTGGTGTTAATAGTCAGGGGCCGTAAAACTTTGGTCCATATTGTATGTCTCTAATAAACTGAACTTACCTGAGACCTCTACTGTAATGTAGCGTGGCACAGACGCAGAGTACCCGGAGATGCTTTCACAGGCCTCCTGGAAAGTGACAGTTTGCCCATTTAGGACACGTAGCTGGGGATTAATAAATATCTTGAGAGGTACTGGGACCAGGCCCAGGGCCTCGATGGAAGCAGGTGAGCTGTCCTCCAGCATCTTCCTGGGATACTCCAGAGCGATGATCTGAAGAGGTACACCAATCTGAGGCGCGCTTAGTCCGACACACTCAAGTTTACGCATGACCTTCACCAAGGATTTAATCACCTGCTGCACCTCTGTTCCTAGAATAGCCCCGGGGTCCACAGCTGCAGCCTTGGAGCGTAGAACAGGATCTCCTACCTGACACACATGACTGTATGGAGGGCTTGGTTGTCCTTTGATTTTCCTTATCAGATACTGAAGGTACGAACGCGTTTTCACGTTTGTCGTGTGGCTGCGTGCAGATGTGAGAGGACATGGTATCCGAGTGCTAGTTGACCAGAACACACCACTTGTAGACCCAAATCTTAAAATACAAGGTAACAAAGTCCTTAATTGCATCCTCATGGCAGCTGCACTCCACCTGTGATGGGGAAATGTGCAAAATTTCAGTGAGACTGTTTATTTTCACCTTTGACATGTTTCATAAACATTTTTTGCAGCCAAATGAATACACTATGAATACACCTATTCCTGATCCCATCCATTTTCGTCACTCTTAATGCAAACCTTAACATTTTCAACTTTGCCACCTCCGCTTCCTGTCGGTTAGTCTGTGCAACTGTCTCCAAACCATTAAACCAAACAGCATAGCTGGTCTCACCACCGTCTTGTTCACCTTGCCTTTCATCTTTCCTGGTACCTTCACCACCCTTCACTACCTTCACTCACTCCTGCCTCCCTTCTCCATCCATTCCACCCTGCCTGAACTCCCTTCTTCACCTCTCTTTCCAACGTCCCTTTACTCTGGACTGTTGACCCCAAGTATTTGAACTCCTTTACACACACTCGTATTCTGTCATAATCGTACTGACCTTCATCCCTCTACTTCACAGAGCATACCCCAAGCTCTGCAGGATCTCCTCAATACGCCTTCTACTGCTCTACTCTCACTACAGATCACAATCCCATTCACGGGAACTCCTGTCTGATCTGCCCTGGCCATATGTCCATCGCCATAGCAAACAAGAAAGTGACTTAGCACTTGATCCTTGGTGTACACCCAAATACACCCTTATTGGAGCCCACTAAAACGCTATTGAATGTGTAAGAAACTGAGCTTATGGTTGTATTCTTTTTGCATTTTTAAGATAATCGTGTTAGTTTTCTCAACTGATTAATAAAGCAAAAATAAATAATAATAAACAAAATAAACAAGAAATTTTACTTACCTTCAATACTCTTCACTTGCCCCGCATGTAAAATCCTGTATGGCGGTTGTATATGTCCAATCTGCTTTTCAAAATAAAAGTTACATAAATGTATTAACGCAACAATCGGGACTGGCAAATCACACTCTATAAAAAATAATTAAGAGTATACAAAATAACTATACGTTCCTTAGTTAAAACATGTAGAATATTATATTTTGCTACATGGTTGGATTCTTAAAGAGTTTTTTTTCTGGCATGTCATGAAAACATTATGATGCTATAGTTGTTTTAGGGTTTAGCTATGACTTTTATATTCCAGTCAAAGCAGCCTGTTTGATCAGCCTGTTTAAACTTTAGCTGTAATGCTGCTGTTTTCTCAGCTGGCGACTCTTTGCATTTGTTCGTGTCGAGACGAATACATCTGATCTGTAAACGATAACTTTCACTAGCCTTGGGCACGAATGACTTGTAGATCTCGTATACTTTATAAAGTGCCTGAGCCTCGTGTCACGTGTCCTCCTCTGTGTTGTTGTTGGGACTGGAACATGGCGAAGGTGGATGGACCTTGCTGAGAGGAACGGAGGCACAAAACCAGTGGAATATTTTTAGAGAACAAGGTTCGTTTGTGCCATGCGAGGGTGAAATGGTCTCAATCTCGAATTGGATCGCTTCTACCGTGTCATTGATGACTAATAGTCCACCGAGACGGAGGATCACGTTCACTGGGATTCATAAACATTTCTATAGGACTTCAAACCCCCGAGTGTGGTGATAGTGATAGTTATCTAATTCCCTGTCACGGGAAAACCACGGGACAGAATGGCTGGAAACGTAAACGCGATCATCGACGTGCAGAAAGGTGTGCAGAGATTAAAAGAGGAGCACGGAAAGGTAAACCGTTCTTTTTGTTTTAGTGTGTGTTCATATATAGCTATGTAAACCTCCTGTCCACACTCCCATCACGTCTTCAACTACTAATAAAGTTACAGCCGTTAATCATCTACCTTGAAGGAGACAGTAAAGTAAAACCGTCGTACACGCTGGAACTGAAACTGAGCTGCATTCTAGAAAATGCCATATCACGTGGGCTAGCTACCGTTAGCTGTTTGCTAAATTCAGCCCTCCCAGCTGCATACACTATATGGACAAATGTATTAGGACACGTCAAGATTTTCAAAAGTTCATGTTAGGCCCTTTCCTTCCAGTGAAGTTTACACACTGAACAAATCCACGCTTCCGAATTAGAGGACACAGTTTTTGGGTAATACCATTTTATTATTTATGACTGCCCCAGTGCACATAGCGAGGTCCATAAATAAATGGTTGGGTGAGTTTGGTGTAGAAGAATTTGACTTGGACCCCTGGCCTCAAACTCATCCAACACCATTGGGATGAACTGGAACGAAGATTGCGAGCCAGACCTCGTCCCCCTCAGTCCTTGACCTCATAAATGCTCAACAGAATGAATGGTTACGAACTCTAAATTCTTACTGAAAGCCTTCCAAATATGCTTTGTTTGAATGCAATGTCATTAAAAGGAAGGTTGGTGTAATAGTCAGAAGTCCCAATATTTTAGTCAATGTAGTGTATTTCAGAGAATGGCACATAGCAAAGATTTTACACAATAGTTCCCTACTTGTTTGTTTTTATCATTTTGTGAAAGAGTCATTGTAACACGAAACCCATGCAAATAAATAGGTTTGTTTGGGCTTCAGATTATTATAATATTATTTTCCTGTAATAGTGCATTTTTATATGCATGATTGTCCATAAAAAGATGCAGAAATACTAAAACATTACAATAGTGTTATAGCCTGTCTCTTTTGGGCTGCATGTCTATCTGTCATCATGAAATAGTGACCCAGCACACTGCAGTGGTAAGCGATGTTACGTGGTACGGTAAGCTCCAGCCTTTTTCTTGTCCTGCTTTCCCCAGTGTTTCCACAGGCACTGTAAAATCATTGTGTGTGTAATTGTGTGTAACTGTATCCCAACAGGTGGTAAAAGACTGCCAGAGTCAGGTTACACACTGGTAAGTATCCTGATTTTTAAAGCCCCCAACATTTATAAAAACCCACTCAGTCCCACTATTGCTGCTCCTGTTTACTTTGACCCATATTAATATTATGTGTTTATATTAATAACCATGCTTTTATTAATGTATGAAACAGAAGTGTGTATGTATGAGTTTGATCCATTTTGTGAGTGTTGCACTTTTATCTGTTTGCAGACATTGTTGTAAAACTCATGACATGTTTTCTTATTTACCAGGAAAAAGGTGGAGAAAGACTACGAAAGTCTGCAAGAACGCCTAGTCACATTGCCTGACAAACTATCCTATGATATAATGGTAAATAAATAAGATTTACGAGTATGTTTTTGTCTCACAGCATTGTCACAACTGCATGGGTTAGCATTTTGTTTATTGGATATTCTGTTAAAGTAGGATGCCGGATCAAATAACGTCTTATTAAGCATTTTTTTTTCCTGCTCATGATGCCCACTGTTTTGCATGGTTTCTTCTATTCCTTGTTTTAGCATGCTTGATTCAGTGTTTTCAGTCTTCGTATTTGGGGATCCTGAGGAATTACGAATGAACACTGCTTTAGCTGTACCTCAGTTAAAGCAAACGTATGTGTCATTTAAATTCTCTTCTGTTCAACTTGTTAGGTACCATTCGGATCTTTGGCTTTCATGCCCGGGAAGCTGGTTCACACTAACGAGCTCACGGTTCTACTGGGAGATAACTGGTTTGCGAAATGTTCTGCTAAACAGGCCCACATGCTTGTAGAACACAGAAAAAAACGTGAGCTAATATTTATTATGAGCTATACTCTTTTTATTTCGATTACATTTTTAACAGTTAAGTGATATTCTATGGAAAATGAAGCATGGCATGTTGTGGATTTTATTTCCAGATGTAAAGAATAAGCTTGATGATTTGCACAAGGTGATGAAGAACTTTCAAGACAGAGCAGGCTTCACTGAAGAATTTGGTAAAATGAGTAGTGTAAGTCAATTTCACTAATCCTTACATCACAGAATTTTTCTTCATGTGGCAATAAGGGATTTATTCTCTGCTGACCTCACCTTCTCTGCAGATATCCAGAGATTTTGTTGACATTAGGGAGGATGTGGAAGAAGACAATGCAGTTGCCAGAGGTAACTTCAAACTTCAGTGCATTTTGGCCTTTATTTCTGTCATGTGAAAGTGAAATAAACCTTTACCATCAAGTAAGGAATGTATTTTCTAATAAAAGGGAATCAGTTGCACATTTAATTGGTAATATTTCACATGTTATATGTCAGGTAAGCATCGTGTGGCCCACAAGCCCAATTCCAGGCCTAAGGAGGAGTATGTGCTGCGGTTGGAAGAAGACGAGAGGGAAGGAGGGGGAGATGGAGACAGCAGTAATAAAGTGCTCTCTGAGGAGGAGTTATGGGCTCGGCTGGACGAGCTTGAGCACCTGGAACAGGAGCAGGACGAGAGGGACAGGTGAGGGAGATTTGAAACTAGGGAGGCTGCCTTATATTAACGTGTCACACAAGCTCATAGCTATTATCTCTGGTCCTGGAGGGCCGCTTTTCAGCACAGTTGAGTGATTTTCCAGCTCAGACTCACCAAATTTAATCACCAAATTTACTAACTGTGTTTGAGGCCTGGGCTACTGATATGTGCCAGATATCTGGGGTGCACAACTGGTTGAGATCTTACATGGTCAGTCCCAGGATATAAGTTTAAAGCTAAAGCAGTCTGAACAAGAAAGAAGCGCAGCACCATTTAAGCCATTTAAATGGATTATATTCATAATATAATAATTAAACTGAATTAAGCATTCAAGATTCAAAATCTTGAATATTGGATCTTGAATCTTGAATGCTCACCCAGATATTCGGGAGCGAAATCACTTTGCTTCATTTCTGTGTGTCAGACTAGACAGCACAGATACCAATGGAGAGGACAGCACTTCATCTTCATCCGAGGAAGAGAAGGAGGCAGATGGAGGAACTGCCCAGGTTAATGATGACAGCCCTTGTGAGAACGAGGCTCCTGCTTCCCTTACAGTCCAGGTGAATGGCACCACCAGGCCACAAATGGATGAGGTTGAAGAGGGTGATGAAGAAGAAGAGGAAGGCAACAGTCTGCCAACGATATACTTCACTCACACTGTTGAGCCCAAAAAAGTAAGAAGTCTGTACAAATCTACCAAGCCTTTCTTATTTTCTTTTCTTTTTTTAAGCAAACCCCAGATATATTTCGGCTCAAACCCTGGATAACTTGGAGCTCACTGCTTCGAAGTATGTATGAAAGGTATGTCTGTCTTTTCCCAGGTGAGAATAAACACAGGAAAAAACACCACTCTGAAATTTAGTGAAAGGAAAGAGCAAAAACAGCAAGGGAAGCGGAAAAAGAAGAACGGCCAAAGCAACGGCCACTCTGTACATGAGCATCACAAGATTGCAACTCCTGCTGATATCTACAGGTAGTAACCTCCTTATACTTCTGAGTACAATTTACATTACACTTGTGCCACCTGATCAGTTTTATCTTCCCTGTATTTGCTCTGTATTCTGGGTTATTCGTCTGTTTTTAAGCACTAGTTTCACAATGACAAGTTTTTAGCACATGTGATATTAGTAATGCACCTGGCTAGGAAGATATTTCAGATTCCTTAAAACAGACATTATCAGTTCTAGTTTACCTAACTTTTATCAAGACTTATGTTCTGAACCTAGTCTAGTCTAAAGCTTGAGTGAAAAGCTAGCCACTAGCAGATTATCCTCTTGTAAAGTGAAATTTTCAAAAGAGTTTTGTGTTGTTAAAGATGAATGTCTTTTAAGTTTGGTTTGTGTATGAATTGTGTGTTTGCAGGGTATTTGTGGATGTGGTTAATGGAGAGCCCGTCCCAAGGAAATCCATTCTGAAGTCGCGCAGTCGTGAGAACAGTATTTGCAGCGACACAAGCGAGAGCAGCACTGCGGATTTTGAAGAACGTCGTGCCTTTTTCGGACGCACGCTCAGCCATGACGACGCCACCCACAGTGACGCCAGCGATGGGATTATGGAAGAAGACAGCCCAACGAGCATCAGCCTGTACCCCAATGGACGCTTTGAGGTATTTAATACCGGTGTTTTTTACATATTTTTGATTACGATTAGTCAAGCGGTTTAAGTGTAATAGAGAACACTGATGCGGACACTGATTGTAATTTTGTAAATACCACAGAGTAATATTCATTCATTTAGCTTGAAATTCTGGATCAGATATTTTGGCGTGGTATGTTGCATATGATATTGGATGAGGGGAGGAAAAAAGAATGAGTCTGATGCAATCCTGAAGCAAACCTGATACAGTACACAGGCACATTTATGGTGATTGTTTTTTGAGTAGTCTGAGAAATACAGTCTACATAAAGTGAAATGAGTCCATTAAAAATATTCTGAAACTTTAAGTGGTTTTAAGAGGAAAAAAGTTTTACACAAGGTTTCAAAAATAAGAAATCAAGAATAAGTGTCATTTTGCCATCTCTAAGGTTATTTCGGTTTATTTTATTTTATTTGCTGTTTACTGAAGAAAATTACATTATTTATATATATATATATGTGTGGTATTATGTTTAACCCTGATACTACTTTAGTGGATTGGCTACAGAGAAATATCAGCCTTACTAAATAGTGTTCTGATTGATCATAATGAAATACAGGGTAAGGATGATTTTTAATTAAAAAATTGCCTTGTCAGTGTAATTCTTTATATTTTCGTTTTGCTGACATTGCAGGTATTGTTGGATTTCATTTTGAGTTTCAAAACACTGAGTTTGAATTTTTACTGTAGAAACGTTTTGCTACACAGCGTCATGTAATAGGTTGATTTAAGTGTCTTAACTGAGACTGAACTAAAATAATAGAGGGAAAATTCTAAGCTCTCCTGTACTTGAACTGACTTTGCATCTTCCAGACAGTCGTGAAGAGGTCTTGGAATACATTAGTGCATGCACTTTCATGTCCTTTTTGTCTCACTGTATTCCTTTTTTTTTTTTTTTTTTTTTTAGGCTTTTTCAGGCACAGTGGTTGAAAAGGACCCTCTTCCCTCATCTATCCCTCATCTGACCATCACCCCTCCCGCCCTCCCCACAATCCCTGAAAGAAAGCTGGAGGAGGTGGGCTCAGAAGTGCCCCAGGAGCCACCAAAGAGGGTGTCAAAATTCAAAGCTGCACGGTTGCAGCTGAAGTGACTGAGCCACTGACCATGAATTAGTGGTCCATTTTAATGTCCCTTTTTGTATGACTGTAACATTGTGGGCTAGACTTTTGCTGTGCACTGCTGTCTTGCCCTGTCTACTCTCTTTGTGCTGCTGTACTATGCTGTCTTCCTTGAGCCAGTCCAGTCTGTTTCTACTGAGTGTGCTCTGTGTGCTATGCATCTGCTAAACATCCTTTTTTTTTGTCTTACAATAATCATGGCAGTGGGAGGTGTTGTCCTGGTTTGGGTTCTCTCTGCCACATTGCTCTGGCACTTTTTAGCTGCAGCAGGGTCACTTTCAACCCGTTTCGAAGTACTCTTTGCCTTTGCCTTGTGTTCCTCTAGACCACCTAAATGATCAACATGGACGTAAAACGGTAGCATTAGACATATCGTTGCTCCACACTACACACATGGCTGTTTTTTTTAAAGAGGTCATTGTCTTAGTGACTCACTAGCTGCTGTGATAACATGCCTTGTTGTCGAGATGTTTAATATTTTCTACCTTACAAAAGCTTTTCCAAGTGTGCTTTGAGATTATGCTTTCTGTTGAGCTTATTTTCTAAATGTTTTATTTGATTTCCAGTTTTTGAATGTAGACCAGCTTTTGTGACTGCCTACAATTGTTAGTGACTGGAAAAAAAACATAAATGCTTTCGCCTATAAAAATCTTTTGTTGTTTTGATTCGGTTCAGTGTTACTTGAACTACTTGTACTGTCTCAGTATAATTTATATGGGGCTGCTGGAGCCCTGGTGGTCTGGACCCTGCAATCAGAGAGTCGTGGGTTCAAATCCCAGGGCTTCCAGTGGTGCTACTGTGGTATCCTTGAGCAACGTACTGTTCCCAGGCACACACTACTCATTAGATGCCACTTTCCAACTTCCCACTGTTTCACTTAGTGAATGAGTTAACACTGTTCACACTAATGTGGTGGTCAAGCATGACTCTAAAAGGCCACTGATTTCTGAAACATAGTACCACTGTGCTGACAATGCGTACTTTCTAACCAAATGTGTGTAATAGAATAAGAAACATAAGTTCTCTTGATCCAGCGGAAGCTTGACTGTGTTTTTTATTTTTCGTTTTTCTATCAGATGCTCATAGCAGGAGAAATCCTCACTTTTTGGTTTTTCTCTGCAATACAGGTGTGTTGTTGAACTGCAGTCACTAGAGGGCGATATAGTTACATTTACCGTTTTGAGTGTTTGCACTCAGAGTAAAGCACGCCACTTCTTTATCAAAGTCCTCAAAGTTATGTAGACATGATCACTATAATGCATAAACGAGACACATGGCACATTCTGACCTGTAACGATATTTCAATTGAACAATGGAAAAAATACATTTATGGCAAATTTTCGTTTTGTATTACTGGTTTGCCGTAGCATTACAGCATAAATTCCACTTCCAAATTAATCGTTGGCGTAATGTTACGGTCTTTTTAATCGCGTAGTCATGCTTGGCCATATTTTACTTCTTAACAATAAAAAAGAAAGCCAGATAGCTGAACTCCAGTGAGGTAATGCAACCTTGCATCAGCTGTAACAATCAAAGTTAGAGGAGTATTGAGCACTTTGAGGAGCCATGCTATCTTCATCCATCTCTGTTTTCTCCGGTATTGGTGGCTTGTTTGAAGCTATCCATCAGCTCGTCAGCTTATTGGCATGCGGACTTGGACAGGACCTGAGTCAGCTGCATAACTGAGTGCTGCATGCTTTTCCACTAGACTGAGCAACGACCTTTAGCACCAAAAAAGCAATGTAGCAATGTATTTATAAATTAAGCATTTGGAAAAGTTTATTTGCATAATCCCCTCCTTATCTAAAGTGAAGCTAATCTGTCAATGTGCTTCTTGGTTTTGTACTGGGGCTAGAAGTTGACATATAGCCTATTATATTCACACATGAACACACCACAGTAACTGTCTCTATTTATTCATTTATCAAGTGAAGCAGTGGGTTGCCAGTGATGCAGCACTCAAGGAGCAATGTGTGGGGACGGTACTTTGCTCACAGGTACATCAGTGCTACCACTAGCAGTCGTGGTGATTAAACCCACAGCCTTTTGATCACAGCAGCAACTCCTTAACCACTAGGCCACCCTGCTCCCCGAGCCCCACACATTGGTGGAAGCCCAGTGCTTCCCTTGGTGAATGGGTTAAATGTCAGAGTAACCATTTCAAGTTATTCTCAGTGTGTGCTGTGGTGGGGTGTGTTCATGTGTGACTCTAAGGGGCAACTTTACTCAGCTAAGCTACGTTCCTCATGATTAATGCAAACTACATATCATGCGGTAAATTTGTCCAGTGCTCAGTCAGTCTTGCACCACACTAGAGTCAGACTTCGTTCTCCCCTGCAGTATCAGAGGTCGTGTGTCTGATGCTGTCAAAGCAATGATATTACACTAATGATCCCCTCTCCATGCCCATGAGCTCCACATCCTCTGTCTCTTCATGGCAATCCGCTGATGACAGTCTATGTGTTGGGCATTTTAGGACTCTCTCTCTCTCTCTCTCTCTCTCTCTCTCTCTCTCTCTCTCTCTCTTTTTCTTTCTCTACTCTCTCTTTCCCTCTCTGATTCTCTCCTCTCTTCTGTTTCTCTTTCTCACTTCTCTCTCTTTTTCTTTTCTCTCTCTCTCTCTCTCTCACTCTCTCTCTCTCACTCTCTCTCTCAGCAAATGACTTCCATTGCTAATGTTCTTCCTGAGGTAATACTATTGACTCTAGCAGGCCATGACACTTCAGAGAGGCGTTTTCTCACATAATCAAGACATCTGATGCTCATCATGAAGTAACAACCATTAAAGACAATTACACACTTATTAGTAAGGTGCTTAACATGTCTAATTAAGAAAATCAACACACAGCCCTCAGTTAGACACCAAAGTGTGTTTGGCCCTCGCTCTCATGAAAGCACCATCTTTGCTTATTTTGACTGAAAGCAAAACAGAAGATTAGTGTACTAGTTTTAAACAGTTTGGAGATCAAAATGTTTGGCGATGTTCAGAAGGCATGTCCACAAGTTGTGTCCTTCCTGCAAACGCCTCAGTTTTTGTTATGTGACAGTGCACTGCTCTGCATGTTTTTGACTCAGAAAAAAACAACAGATCACCTTGGACAGCTGCGCTGCCTCTCCTGTTTCTACGGCAATGCTACTGATTGACAGTTGGCCTGACAACTCCATTCAGCCACCACCTGCTTGCTGTCAATCAGGCCTGCCATCCCGGGGCTATTGACAGAGCTGTCAGCCTGCGTGAGGGGTGTCTGTCAAAGCCCCTCCACACGTCTGCAGGCTGGGTAACATCATTTTTCTCTCTCTCTCTCTCTCTCTCTCTCTCTCTCTCTCTCTCTCTCTCTCTCTCTCTCTCTCTCACTCTTTTTTTTTCTTCACCTTTCTTTTGAAAAAAAATGTGACCAGCACTTGTGTTGTGTTATTCCTCTTTTTTTGCCCTATGATTACGAAGAACATAATAATTATAGTAAAACTCATAATAATAGGAATACAAACAAGATTACATTTACACAGATTCCTGATGTAATTTGCTCGTAAATGAAATGTGTGTCTGGACAGGCCAAAGAAATAAATCCAGTCATAAAACTGAGATCCTGCAGGCTGATTAAAGGCAATTATCAAAATCAGACTCAGAATTAGAACACTTTTAAGATCCCAGAGGAAATTGCTTATGTAAAGACGGCAAATACGCACAGAGACACAGAGATAAAAAAAAAAGGAGTCTAAATAAAATTTGTATAAAAATCTGTAGAAATGTTGTGTGTAAGTAATATGGGTAAGTGATTTACAGTAAAACCAGCAGCTACATGTGGAAATTTGTACATATTATTTTCAATATCAATAGTTTTATGTCATCATGTGATGTAAATTTGAGAACAAATTATACCCCCTAATGGGTTATCTATCAGTAATTTTGTTGCCGCTTCGATGCAAGATTTTTATCTTCTTGGAAACATGTAGAAAAATGATTACAGATTCTTGATGAACAAATCTGAATAGGGCTTAATGAGAGCAAAAAGAAGAAAATGAATTATAAATAACTATACTAATGATTAAAATACATTAATATAATTTGTGTAGCCCTTTTCTTATGTTCAAGTTAACTTTACAGAAACTGTGACTGCTAAAAGTGCTAAGACAAGACAAGAGTTTAAGCGGAAGATCCATAGTCTGAGGGGCAATGATTCTAAAAAGATTGGCCCCTAGTGGTGTGAGCAGTCCAATGGCCAGTTTAGTACCAGAAGACCAAAGGTTAAGAGCAAGGAAGATGGAGTGCAGAATCTTTGCTAAAATTAGAATGGTTGACCATGTAAATCTTTTTTACGTTCAAAGAGTTAAAACTGAATGTACAAACAGGCTGGCTGAAAGTGTGGCGTTATTTGTTTACATTTATTGATATTTCTTCAGTATTAAATATGAATGTTTACTAATGTTTTGTCATTTGGCATGAATAATTATCCATGTTGTCATGTTGTCAATTACCATGTATGCTAATTAGTGAATAATACATATGTTTTTAAAAACATCTTGTCTATTTTTGTTTTTCATTTTTTTATTTTTTTAAACCTAGGCTTATTATTGAGAAAATATCTTCATTCTGGAATTCTGTTTTTTCCCTACTAATTTAACCCCTTGCGATTTTTGTTCACATAGTTGTGGCCAATATTTTGCAGACACTCATAAAGGACAGGTTTTTAATTGCAGCATTGGGCTTATGAAGATTTCTGCAACTGTTCTTTAGACACCATATACCTCTATTGCAAAAACTAAATTTGAATTTATTAGGGATGTCATGAAGACAAGGTAAAAATGATGCATTACTGTTATTTATTTAGTGGTGCTGAAAATTCCAAAACTTGGTTAAACTTAAAGGGTTCACCCCAAAATGAAAATGTTATGTTTATTTGCTAACCCCTAGGGCATCCAAGTCGAAGGTGACTTTGTTTCCTCAGCAGAACACAAACGCAGATTATTAGCTTTAGTCGTAGCAGTC
>JBBKCR010000018.1:11565828-11591417 GCA_037577295.1 Ladigesia roloffi
AGCAGTCTGGTAGTCATTTAATGGAAGTGGATGGGCGTCAGACCTTTCAAAATAAAAAAAACATGCACAGACAAGTCGAGATTACACCCCGTGGCTCGTGGCTCGTGATGACACGAATTCTTTCTCTGCATTTAATCCATTCACCAAGTGAAGCAGTGGGCTGCCACCAAAGGGGGACACCCTGGAAGCAGTGTATGGAACAGTACTTTGCTAAAGGGTACCTAAGTGATGCCACTAGCTGTCCTGGGATTTGAACCAATAACTTTCTGATCACAGGGCAACCCACTAACCACTAGGCCACCAGCTGCCCAAACTTATATCTCTGCCAAGGTTAGATGCTGCCATGCAACCCCTGCTTTAAATGTATAACTTCGAGCACAACTGATGTTTGTGGTTGATCAAAGGGACAACGAGGAATATTTATGGTCAGATGAGACAAAGTTGGAACTGTATAGCTACACTAACCAGAGGTGTACTTAGAGGAGAAAAGCTAAGGCATTCAAAGGCTAAAATATTACAAACTCTTAAGCATGGTACAAATACCAGTTTTATTTGTCACATGCATATTCATACAAGTACAACACACAGTGAAATGATCTCTCTGCATTTAACCCATTCACTAAGTGAAGCAGGGGACTGCCGCCAGTGAGGCGCCCCGGGAGCAGTGGCGGGGGACAGTACCTTGCACAAGGGAACCTCAGCAGTGGCACTAGTTGTTGGGATTTTAACCCCAATTTTCTGATTGCTGGGCCACCCTAACCATTAGGCCATCCAGCTGCTGCTGGTGGCAGCAGCAGCATCATGCTCTTGAGCTGCTTTGTTTTCAGTTGAACTATTGCATTGCACAAAGCAGCCATAAAACTGAAGAATGAAAATGATGTCAGACTTGTGTACTATAACATTAAACCATGATGAGAGCCCTGATCTGTTGTCAAAATTCCATGTAGAATTCTGCCAGAAGCCTGTTGATGGCTACAAAAAAGGGCTAAGTGTAATTGAAACTAAATATTTTGTTTGCTTTATCTGTAATTGTGACCCTGCAAGTATAATTTGTTTCTATGATGTTTTCATACATATGTGTGCACCACACAGGAAGGAAGAATTGCAGAATTTACATCCTTGCTTTGGTCTGGGATACATTTGACAAATTATTTGGAAGGATGAGAGTTTTTTTAATTTGTGGACCTTGAGAATTGAGCTGTGACTGTTTGTTCTGAATCGCTCTGCATTTTGATGTCATGAGCATAAGCCAAAGTAAAGTAGAATGCAGAGAGAAAGGTAATGATTTAATGATTCCTTTCTCCTTCCCTCCACCCCTGTCTCTCCTCCATGTTTGTACATCCTGTCAGCCCAGCAGAGCTTAGCTCACACCTGACAGATGATGAGCCCCAGCCCTGAAGCTGACGGCGTAATCAAAGTCCTGTCACACCTGTCAATATCCTGCGATCATGGCAACACTGTTAGTGACTGATCTGACAGAGGGTGGTTGGGGTGCTATCCCCCCTTAATATATAAAAAGGAATAAACTGTAAAAAATGACCAGCTGTTATAATGTTGTGCCCCATTTTAGGCCAAAAGACTGTATGCACCTCATACACATTTTGTTGTAAGGAGAGTTTTACTGAGACAATGTCACGGATCGATTGAGCAAACCACCAGAAACAGGAATTCGGTGCCTCTAAGAGTTACATAGACAAACCAAAGCAAGATCCTTGAGTTCTGCTCGACAAGTGTTTCAATATATGGACTCTCTACCCCTGCCATGTATCATGATGGTCTTGTGAAGCCCCTGGGCACACAAGTCCTTCTGCACTCATCTAATCAACTAAATAACTTAAAAAAAAATTTCAATGTATTTATCAATTAATCAATAGTTAACATAACTTCTTCTACGTTCTACTTCCTACCTGTTTCTGTGCACTGCCTTGATGTTTCTTCTGAACAATTACGACAATTGATACAGTCATGTTTATCAAAGCGCAATATCGTACATAATGCTAAATTAAACCGTATCTAATGGTAATCCAAGTACACCATGAGAACACATAACATTTGCTTTTTTATTTTCTTATTTTTACCAATTAAAGGCCATCAATCCATCTCATTTTTTTGCAAGGGTTTGTCCCCAAACATTTCAGCCACCAAAACCCCTGCAGTTTGCTGGGCACTATCTTCTCTGACTCAGTATACAAATGTTGCTCTCCAGTTCAGTTCAGTGTTGTCCCTGACATGTGTCACCAGACAAGGTCTAGATAAATGACCCTTCTGCTTTGCTGTTTTTGTTCATGTTTTAATTGTATTTTATCTTATTTTTTCCTTGTTTAGTGCTTCAAGCAGTTCTTTGTTCATTGCAGCACATTTGTTGAGTGCAGCTTGCAGAAGCTACTTTATTAAAGTATATGTTTCTACATTACAACACCAAGACGAGAAATTTTACACAATGTCTGAGAAGTTAGAGACTGAAACTGACAACCTCCTAAAACATAACAGTATTCATACAGCCAGAGTTCTGTAAATTTCAGGAAATTTTGTTATCATAAAAAGGATAGACAATAGACCTACTATGTAGGACTATTATGTATCTGTAATCTGATTACTTTTGATTATAATCCAAAACAGGTATCTTTTCTGCATTTTTATACATATTAAATATCTGTTTTAAACTAAAACAGAAATTATATTTTATTCATGTAATATTTGATCCCTTTGATGGTTGTAGAGATAGAAACAACAAAAAAAATGACCTCTAGATCTGCAATATCATCATGAAAATAATGGTTTAAAAGATTCCTTTCATAAATAAGGGGAAGATTAGAAGGTTAAATAACCTTTATCAACATGAGAATGATCTCAATCATACACAAAACTGAATATCATGCACAGAGTGAGACATTTACATTATTCAAACGTGTTCGTCAGCTGCACATGAATAAAATGTGTTACATCAAAGCAGGTCTTGCAAAAAAGACAGCAACTGAATTTAATATATTTTCTTAATTATTATTACAGGGGGAGACTGGAATAGAAGAGATGGCAAACATGACTCCATAATTATCTGCTTCAGTTCAGATTTTCAGGTGGTCGCAGTTCATCACAGTGACAATACCCTCTATTTCTCAGTTCCCTTATGTGTGTTTAATTACTGTAACATGTAGGTTCATTACATTCAAAGTAACATCATGAGTAATTGAGCAGGGATTTCATCTTCATTATATATGAACCTCTTTTAAAGAGACCCTTGTGTTAGAACCACTACAGGTAGACCACACAAAGATGACACCTCTGCCTCACAGCTGCTGACATTACTGGGCCATTTTTATCTAAAGGAACAAGTCACCCTGCCAAGACCCTGATGTTCACAGCTTTGACAAGATTCCACACCTCTTTGACATGAGTGTATTCTGAGGCCCCTTGCCAACACGTTATCACGTCTCGCAGTCATCCTTCAGCCCTGACCTGACACATTGAAGGTGTGCATAGGACGGTGTAGCGTGACAAGGGACGGTTTATGTTTAGTGTGTATTTACAGTACATTTATACACTGTACGTTTGTATATACATATTGTGTATATACAGGACTGTGCAAAAGTCTTAGGCACCTGAGAAAAAATATGCATAAAAGCTGTTTATTGCTTAACCGGGTTAAGTTAGTGTTAAAACACTTACATTACAAATACAAACCCCATCAATACAGTAAATGGTGTTTTTATATAAGCTTTTCTAGACCTCATTCCTCATTGAAGCCCAGTTTTACCAAACCAGGTATTTGACCAGCTCCATTTAATACCTGGCTTGGCTCTTTTTACTTCAGTAGATTAAAACGGATGTGTTGCTTATAGAATTGTATCAATTCACCCAATGACTGGAGGCACTGAGCTAAAACCTGAAACCAGATCTGTGTTCTAACCAGCTCACAAAATTTTGAGTAGTTTCAATCATTCTAATATTCAGCTGTGTTTTGCTAGCAGAAAGAAGCCCATATATACATTAGGCCGCTGCTCTAAGACACAAGGGAAGCTCTGCTTCCGCTGTCAGAAAATAAATGATCAAATATGTCATATTTATATTGCTTTTAGATCGAGTTCAAATTCATGACTAGCTCTTTCAGAATCAGGTATTTATTGTAGATTGTTCCTTTAGATACATTTCCCTGCAGCACCGAGCATTAATCCTCCTGAAGCCCAGCTTCAATGCAGCTCTATGGACTCTGCCAGAGGGGCGTGTCTCACTGCAGATAAGCTGGACAGTGATTGGATGAATGCAACAAAATCATCACTTCCAGGGAAGCTCAGCTTCTCTGGAAGTGAATTAGCAGGGGGCGGGAAAGAACACTGGGCCGTTGCATGATGACTGGAGGGACTGTCTTAAGGGCGGAATCCCTTTTTGATTGACAACATGTTTTAGTTTGGAGATTCACGCTCAGTCCCAGCGGATCTGTGAGAGAAGTCCTGAGGCAGCCTGCTGCAGGTAGCGTGTATTTGCTGGTGTTATAAACCATTTCCATTTGTATATGTAATTCTATAAATAAAAATGTAATTACAGTGTTCTTGATTTTGCTCCATGTTTATCTTTAAAGGAGCTCTTGGAAGGGAAACAAGCATAATATTGTTAATATTATTGTTATTGTAATAGTTATTTTGGCAAAGCCATGAATAATATTCCTTATGACGAGAGACTCAAAAGTAAACAACAGGGGAGACCAACGCCAAAGACTGATTTGGTGCAAAAATCAGGGAAAAAATCAGCTCTTTTCAACTCTCCTAGTATGACCAGGTGAACTGACTGACTGGAAGTGTAAAGACTCCCTTTAAGACTGCTCACAGGGGGATGAAGACGACAGGGTCATACACCATTTCATGAAAAAGGAACAGATGCCAGAATTTACGTACGAATAATGTAACAAATTTGATGATGTACGCCTAAAATGAGCTTCCCCTGTTCAAAAGATTAGCAGCTGCCACTATGATATATAGCCTCATTGTACATATATTTAGTTAATTATTTCATTGATTACTTTTTTATTTGATCTAACTGGACTCCTTATATACTGTTTGTTTAAAGGACAATGTTATTAGAATATAATAAGGACCACATGCAATCCTATTGATTGTTTTTCACAAAAAACGAATTTTTGTAGAAAGTTTTAATTATAAAATGATTATAGACAAAAATCTCTCCTCAGGAGCATTCATCATAGAAAGTCCCACATTATTTTTTTATTTGTTGGTTTGTTGCCAATTTGCTATGGCCAGTTCTTCCAAGATTTGCACCGTAGATGTCAGTCACTGCTTCTGGAAGAGTATATTACAGTCTGGAAGCAGAGGTTTCCAATCCCAGCATGAGGGGGCCCTGCACTATGCAAATTTGTGTGCTCATCTAGCACAAAAATGTTCAGATCTACAGGGTCATTAGGTTTGGAACTGGGAACGCTTGGTCACTCCAGGAGGTCTGATACTTGCATAAACAGAGAAATATGAGAAATGTTGACAATCCCAGTGCTCAATGTACCATGAACACTGCCATTTACCTTTTATATGACAGCTGATCTTGGACCCAACAAAGCCTACCTTTATTTATATTTCTTATTATTATTTCTCCATATGTAACATGTATAGGACTAGATAAACATAGCAGACTATGTTGTGTTTTATGGTATTATTTCTCAAAGTTTTGACTAACAATGAATACAATGTTCTACTCTAACAATTCCAGGACACATCCTCTATAATTCTGTCTTCAACTCTAGTCTCCAGATCGAGAACAACTGCACTGACAAAGAAATTGTGATCTGAAAATGTTTTAGCAAGCAGCAGGATTCATTCAATCTACTGAGATTTGTTCAGAAATACTTAACGCATGAGATTTGCTTGTGTCTGCTCTCTCTGTCTGCATCAGTAATGTAGATAAGTGCTGGCACTGATGTTGAGTGAGCAGCTCTCCACCACAGTAATGACAAGTCAAAAAGCACGTCCGGACAGGCAGACAGATGTCTGTTCTGTGATCTTCAAAACACTGGATTTCAACTCCTACAACGTGTGAATAAATGGGACAGGAAGTGGCAGTTTGGCAGCTCCAACCAGGAGTGTCATACTGAATTGTGTCCTCTGCCATCCTTGCACGCACTGAACGACCCAGGAGGTCGCAAGGAGCGCTGGGCTCATGCATTTCTGGGACGCTGCATTTAAAAGCCACCTATGCATACGGTCCGAAAGACAGGCAAAGGACAGTTATGAGACTGATGGCACGTTGCACAGGCTGTGATAGAACATGAGTAGATGTCTCGTCAGATCATTCTCCTGCTTTCCAGTGTCAAAAGCTCTGCCATGTCAATGGTGGCAGAGCTCAGGCTGTTTACATCCCAGCACCCACCCCTAATGGCTGGTTTGGCTTTAAAGAAGATGATGTATAATAAGCGAATCCCAATTAATTTGAACTCAGGAATAATCATAATCTGGTGTGGTTGAAATATTTCACAAAGTATTAAAAGTAGAATAAAAAATGCTTGATTGTCAACCTTGATGCCCTGTTTAGACATTATTTCCTCCAAAAAAAGAACCCTTTTCCATTCCTTAAAGGAAATGATATATAGACTGAGCAGCAGTTTTGACAAGCTAACATTTTTCATTCAGAATTTAATACTATGGGGTATTAAAAAGAAATAAACATACCTCCAAAGAATCAGTTTGACTGAATATTCCAATGACTTGGCAATTTTTCTATACAAATCGGTCAGTGATGGCTTATATGCAATATGCTGTTTCCAAGCATGTAGGTGAATTTGGTGTTTCTGAGGCCCTGAGCAAAATTATGTCAAAATGTTCCAAATAAAAAATGCAGCATTTATTTTTTAGTATTTCCTCTGCAGCAATGAACCAACTTTAATTATGTCCCCTGTGTTGTGTTCAGCTGTTGTGAGTTCTGCTTTACCAGTTAGCACAATTATACCTTAGATCATTGTTTGGCATCATTTTTAATCAGAAAGCAAGAAGTAGGGGAAAATTCATGTAGAAACATAGGCCACTGAAAAAGAGGACTTAATATATTTAAATAGAACACAATACATCTCAAATTTCCTTTTAGAAATGTATCCCTACATACAAATAATTTTGCCCTATTATAAAATAATGGCACTGAAATTTGTGCTTTTTTCAGCACTCATTTTCTGTGAAATGGAATTTATTTTGTGCTGAAAAACTAGAAAGTTGTTTCCAAAACGTATATCCAATTTACATTACATTGATCAAAATAGTTTGCAAGTCCAATTATAACAATGTATTTTATTCTTAATTCATAATTTTTGGTGCTCTTAATATTTAACTATGTATTGTCCACTTTCTGCCATGACAAAGCTAATTTCCCAATTGTAGGTTTAATAAAGATTGATCTCATCTTATCTTAAGTCACTTTGGATAAGTTTCTATGAGCTTGCCACATCTTGGCACTGGTATTATTGCCCATTCCTTTTTGTAGATTTTTGGTTTTGCCTATCAACAGCATTTCTGAAGTCTGACCACAGATTTTCAATTGGACTGAGGCCTGGACTTTGACTAGGCCATTCCAACACGTTTAAATGTTTCCCCTTAAACCCCTCGAGTGTTGTTTTGCAGTATGTCATTGTCCTGCTGGAAGGTGAACCTTTGTCACAGTCTCAAATCACAGGCAGACACAGGTTTTGTTCAAGAACATCCTTGTATTTAGCATCATCCAACTTTTCCTCAACTTGGACCAGCGTCCCAGTCCCTGTTGCTGAAAAACATTCCCACAGCATTATGCTGCCACCACCGTGTTTCACTAAGGCGCTGGTGTTTTTGGGGTGATGGGATGGGTTGTGTTTGCGATATTTTAGTTTTTAGTTATCTGACCAGAGCATCCTCCTCTATGCATTTGGGGAGTCACCCACATGTATTTGGGCAAACTCAAAACGTGCCTTCTTATTTTTCACAATAAGTAATGCCCAGCTGAAGTGTACAGGTTGGTGGACTTCCTTTCACTAATTATGTGACATTTGAAGATAATTGGTTGCACCAGAATGTTTAAGGGCTCCATAGCTCACATGCTACACATGCCAATTTAGAGATTTGTATTTTTTTGCTTTTTAATATATATATTTCTCATTTCACTTCACGTAGGCTAATTTGTGCAGATTCATTACAGGAAATATGATTAAAAACGTAACAAAATAGGTTAAAAGCTGAGGCGGTGTGAATACATTTGCAATGCACTGTATGTATATATATACAGAGAGAGAAAGAGACAGAGAGACAGGAAAAATAGTGTTAGGAAAATTCTACTTGCAAAGGAAGCACAGGTTTGAATATTCCATGCCTATCAGAAGTCATACATGTTACTCCCATAGTAAAAATGTCTTTTGCTTTAAAAGTTGTAAAGCAAATATGAAAGAGAAAATGCAGTCATGATTTTCCAGAGTTGGAAATGTTGCTTAAGCTACTACTTCATGTCTTGGAAGGCAAGATTTAATAGATAGATACATAGCTTTTGACATGCTATTTGAGCATGTATCTCACTGTAATTGGCCATGTCATCAAGCATTAAATTAGTGATACATCGAGTTGTGCCCTGAAATGAGTGTCTTTAGCAAATCTGTCAGATATCAGGCTAGAATCTTCCTGACAGCTGTCCAGGGCAATGACAGTGAATTGGAACTCGGCTGCATGAAAGTATTCCCTGTTGTCCCTGCTTTGTATTTTTTGCCTTTTTGTGCTGTTTTTCCTTCATCTGCCGACTGTCACATGCTTATTCAATAAAAAAAACACAGCCACAACATGCTTAAAAATATCTAAATGAAAAAGTTGTCAACTAAAATTTTCATTTAGACGTTTGGCCTCATCACAGAATAAAGACAGCCGTTCTAAATGTTCTAAATTAGCTGCTCCCAGAACGGTCCTCTGGGACCCTTAGGCCACATTTTGTCTCCATTACTATGTGTTGTCCTTATAAGTGGGGTTAGAGCAAAATATGGACTGCCTGGGGGTCCCTGTAGACCAATTCGAGGACCATATCTAATTGATAATAAGCTAATCACAAGCTCTGGGAACACCGGCGCCGGGGTGTGATCTTAGTGCTGCATTTGGAGAACATTATAGAACAAAAAATCTGAATTTTATGCCTTTTAAACAATCAGTTTACAGGAGATTAAAAATATTCTTAACTTATGATGGAAGGTAATGCAAAAAAAGGCTGGATCCATGCAAATGTTGAGAACTTCTTACATAATATTAGGACCAGCTGGAATTTTGAATTTATATAAAAAACAAGAAAAAAAGCAAGAGTGACAATATATTATTTGACTAACTGGACACTTAGGTAAAACTGTATGGAACTGTCTTTGGTTTAAAACACATTTAAAACACATTCAGCACTTGCCTTCAACGGTTCTGGCTTGCGGGGTCTCTCAGGCTGATCTACAAGAACAGTCTGCTTGCTGGTGTATCCAAAAGACTGTTTTATTGTTACGCTTATTTTAGGTGCATCAGCATAAAAACTGGTGAAGTGGACTGAGCAGGTTAGCCCTTGTAAAATCCCTGCCCTGGGTAACTCTTGCAGAATTTATTTTAAAGTGTTGCTTTTTGTCTACAAATCTGTCAGTGACTTAACACCAAAATGTATCTCTGGTTTTCTTGTAAAACTTACAGACTTCTCCTTGCATTCAGGACCAGTCAGGTAGCAGTTTTTGCAATTAGAACCAAACATTGTGAAGCAGCATTTAACCCTTAAGCTGTCCGATATAATTCCCAAATTGAATCATTTTTAAATCCAGACTAAAGGCTTCTCTTGTTCTTTGAACTTTTAAATACTTAATGTTGTTATTAATACCTTAAATGCTTGGCAAATTTATTCAGGCTGTCTATGATCAAAATACATGTCAAACTGAATTTCACAATGGAAGTTTTACCCAAGGACTTTGACTGGGAAGACACAGTGTGCTTGTCTGACAGACAAACTCCAGTGAGCTGCATTGAAGGCAGTGGTGTCACCCCTACAAACTGACAAGTGTTTGCACTTAATTTTAATGTCTAAAATAGATAGGTTGTCTTTTATAATCCACTTCTTTTTAATGATGTCTAATTTGTCTTGTCATTCTTTTGTTTTTCCTGCTGATTTTATTTTATTTTATTTCTGACTTTGGGTACAAAATGTGCTGTAAATATAATCTCACATAACCTTGCCTAATCGTAACACTAGGACATCATGAGGGTGGGAATCCATGGGGATGAATTTGTGCTTTACTTCACAGATCTTAATAATTTTTCAGCTCGCTTTCTGTGCTCTGGGCTACATACATACATTTGTTCACCAGACTATGTGTAAATTATTTATAAAGCTTATTCAGAGGAGCTTGAATATTCCTTGAGGATGAGCAAACCCTATCGCTGAAGAGTTTGAGAGTAACTCAGTCACAGAGGACTCAATCTGGACTCAGTGGGCAGTCAGACAGTGGGCAGTACAGCCACCTCCTCTCTGTCCTATGACTCCTCTGGAGCTGTCACAGGCTGTCATGTCATTCCAACGCTTGCCAAAATGCGAACTGACATCTAAGGAGAGGCTGGGCATGGTTTCTAAGAAGCTGAAGTGAAATGGAAACTTCAACAATGATTCATTCCATGGATTTAGACCATAAAAAACATCATACAATAATTATGAGAAATGTGAAGTATACATAACATCACAGGACACGGATTAGGCATGAAAGTTCTTTTTTGTGTTGTGTTTTAACACGCAGTTGTCAATCTTTATTATCCATGGGCTTAACGATATGATACTTTGTGCTGTTTAGAATTTGATCCACAAAAATTGTAAGACGCATGTGCGTATGCACAGGGAAGATGCCCTTAATATAATTTAGACCCATCAATTTTTTAGATGCATATTTTTCCTGCAATTCATTGTGAACGAAAACGACACTGGAGTGACATTACATCTGCACATGACGTTGTTTTCTGTACTATTTCTGATTCAATCATTCCTTACAGTTTGAACTTCTTGGCAGGCTTTTCTGTCACAATTCTTGTTGAAACTTGTCTGATCAGAGTGAAGCTTATCACGCTGATATGCCTGCTCCCTTCTCATTAGTCAGAGCTCCTGCCGTCAGTGTAAGCTCTGAAATTAGATTGACATACAAACTCCTCAAAAATACAAAGCAATTTAGATGATATTCATTAGAGCGGTGACAAAGGCTGATGGGACATTGACAGAGAGCACTTCACTCTCATTCCCACAGTCATTTTATCTTCACTGGAGCATTACTAGAACCAATGGATTAACTTTCAAATGCAACAAAAAAAAAGCAAAAGGCTTTGAGATGTAAATGGTAGACCCACAGTATTAGGAACTGCTTCAAAATGTAGATATTTAAATATGTGTCTTTAGTTTCCCATACATATGGACATCACATTCTAATTCTACACATCATTCTAATTCTAATTTCATTCTTAGTTCAATATTTTTTTCATGCAATGCTACAAAAAAGATATACTGTGGATTAAAAATAAAAACATTTAAATTCCTAAGATAACAAATTATAAGTTAATAAAGATAACAAATACATTATTATGTATTTAAAATAGTTACTGCATTACATAATTCAGTGAACACTGATTTACAGGAAATAAGCTCATAATAATGTCACAATACGTCACATAAGCTGCCTTAGTAAAAATCTGACTATTAAGTGTAAACCGTAACATCATATGTTAAAACCATTATAATAATATTGATCCAACTTGAGTGTGTCATCATCCATTTAATAAATATGGATTTAGAAGGAAAAGACATATCACATTCAATCAAAATATATTGTATGTACTGCAAATTTTATTAAAATGTAACAATTTTTACATTGTACAATGTTGTGAATATTAATGACATGCTATGGTTTTTTGTGGATATACATTCAATGAAAATCACATTTAAACAATAATAAAGAACAGTGAAACGGTTTGCTTTAGGAATCAAATAATTAAATTCAATAATTTAGATACAGGTAGAAATACAAACCAGTGAACTGTTTAACAAGATTACAATAACCACCAATAGCAGATGGTGGGGTGTCGTTTAAAGCAATATGCAAATACTTTAAACCTGTGATATGCAAACTGTCATGGCATTGTGTCCTTCCTTAAATTACAAAACGCAGCAAATATTCATGCAGAAATAAAGTCAAATAACATGAATGAAAAAACTGCCAAGAAATATATTCAAATAAATAAATATATGATTTTGTAAATTATGAAAGTAGTCCTGTACATTTTTGTACAGTCACTGCAGCCAGAACTGTACATACTTTTACCTACTTTATCTCTACCAAAGAACATGAGCTATCATTTTACAACAGTGCTTTCCTTCTATTTCACACATTGTCTACCATCACACATTTTTCTGAGAAGCAGAATCAAGTGCCTCTAATCATAAAGATGGAATTCATTCCAAAGGAATATTATTTATTTTGCACATTATGAAAACATAGCTCTTTATGGGATTTTTTTATTTTTTTGACAATACATATTTTGTACAAATAACACAAATCACATTTCATGTATTTCAGCATTTGTAAATATCTTCTTTCTTTAAATGTGATGCATTCGGTCATGCTACGTCTGTTTTGAAGATTTAGGTATATTACAGTGATTATACTGGGTACAAATGATCTGGAGCTGCAGCAGGCGAGAGGGGAGATACGAAAGGTCCTTTGAATGCCTTTGAATGCCTCGGAATCTTCTTGTTGAGGTTCTCACAAGAAAAGGTTGCCAAGTCCCGCATTCTGAAGCCAAGATGTGACTCGAGGTGACAGAGGTATGTTGAACGGGTTTGGATTTGTATGGCACATTCACTGCAGAAAAAAACTGGGTGTCCGGAGTCAACGTTTTTCAGAAACTTGGTCCTACCTGTGCGCCTCAGCTGATATTTCACGTTGGCCAGCCAATGGCTGATGGTTGTCATAGAAAGACCAGTAACACGTGAGATGACCAGCCTTTCTTGAGGGCTCAAGTCCGATATGACGTACTTCCCGTCAGCTGTCTGTCTGAGGCAGGACGTGAACTGGGCTTGCAGAATCAGCAAGTGTTGGGGATTCCAGTGTGACTGCCTGCCCTTGCGTTTGTGCACCATGGACACATCCTCTGCCTCATCTGGGGTGTGCGCTCCTTCGATCTCAGACCTCTCTACTGTATGGAAAGTCGTTGGTGTCTTCAACACATGCGTGTCAGATAAGTTTCGTAGCATGTCCGATATGTCTGAGAGAGCACTCTCATGCACTGGGCTGACTGGGGTGCATATTATATCTGATAAATCAGTCCTGGTCATACCAGCTGCAGAGGAGCCTAAAACATTCTCTGAGAGAGAAGCAGCTGCTAGACATTGCCTTCTTTTCCCTTTTGATAAATCTATTGGTTGGTCTTTGTCAACCTGTTGAAAATCAAATTTCAGTGGCTCTATTTTTGATGTGGATGTTGGTGGTGCAGCTACTGCAGCCCTCTCTGCCATGGTGTTACTCATCTTGAGAAGCATACTCATGGGGTCCTGGACTGACTTTATAGGTTTGGCCGCTTTACCGAGATGAAGGTTCATTACTGACTGAAGAGCATTTAGGGGACTAATGGAGGGTTGTTTTGGCTCCGGGTGACTAGTTACTACAGTGCTGTCTTCACATAACAATATAGAAGACACAGGGGGCTGTGCAAAGCCTTCTATACACGTTAATGTACGACTCTCGTTTGTGATCTTGCCAGGGTCAATAACCTTGCTATCTGAGTTCACTTGTGTTTCACCAGCCTCAACTATTGGGGAACTGGATGCTGAGCTCCTGTCTGTATTTCTACAGGGAGAGGTTTTGAAATGCCTCTCTGGAGAAACTTGCCCTTCAGTGTTTTCCCCCTCTTCCTTAACAACCCTATCTGTTACTTTCCTCACCAGCTCCTCCATTGCATGCAGGTTCACTGTGGGTGAAGGTGGTCTCTGCGGGGGGCCTGGAGACATCATTAGTTGGCTTTTGCCTCCTGTCTGAGCTTCCATGTCTGGCACTAGTTGTTTAATGGAGGAAACATGCCCCATATTATAAAAAGAAAGCCTTGTGTTACTCTGTAACTGATAAGCAGCATGAATGCTTGGGTATCCTCCCCAGCTTGGCGTTCCCTTCTGTGCTTTGTTGATGGCAGAAGTAACAGTGTTCTCCAGGGACTTAAGGATATCAAGGTTCATTTTGGGACTCTCCTTCAGATCATCTTCAGTAAGATAGTCAAATCTTGAAGACAAACTAAATCTCTCATCTGCATCTTTCTCCATTCCTGGCTCTTTGCTAATTCTATTTTCTAGCAAGATCTTCCCTTGAACTTCTTCTTTAATAGTGTTTTGAGCAGGAGATATGGTAGGTGAGGAGTCAGTGTTTCCAGCTGATGACGATGCAGATGGAATTTGAATCTCTGTTTGGGTTTTTTCATCACTCATTTTAACAGGAAAGAGTACTTGTTCTGAAAGGCATTCATCTGTTTTACGTAGAGAGTTAGTGGCTCTAACAAAGTGACCAGTTAGCATAATGTGAGCAGTTAACTGTTGTAAGGATTCATAGGAACTCCCACACTCCATACATCTCACGATCTGAGATTTTAGTTGAGTAATGCCACGAATGCCATTTTGGTTTGGGTGATCATCTTTTTTCATAATATCAGAAATATTGAGAAGATCATCATTGACCTGAGTCCCTTTAGAAGGCCTTTTCTGTTCTGCAGTATTCAGTTTAGCCATATCTAATTCCACAGGTACTTTTTTTTTGATAGAAGACAGAACTTTAGTACCAATCGTCATTCCAGTATCTTTCAGAGGTACTTTCTGGTAGTGTTTGGTCTTGATCATGTGCACACTGAGGTCTTGCAAGGACTCAAAAGAGTGCCCACAGTACATACAACGCAGGACCTTCTGGGCATCCTCCTTTCCCTCCATTTCCAGTAAAGACCGTTTACGTGGCTTGGACCAGGTCTTGGCTCCTTTTCCAGCCTTTTCAATGTTGTCATCTCGATAGTGTCCAGAGTCATTCATGTGAACTGTAAGATCAACCAGCGTGTCGTAAGAGGCACTACAGCTTTTGCAATGGAACTTGCTTGCACCAGTGAAAATAGACCCATAAATTCTGGCACTTTGGCGGTAGAGCTGAACAGTGCTAAAAAGACTTGGCTCCATTGCTGGATGAAGTTGTTTCTCCGAAACCTGTTGTAACGTTTTTGCAATTGCAGACTGGTGCCAGTCAAAGCACCCACCTCCAGGGCTGCTGTTGCTGCTGCTGCTGCTGCTAGTCTCAGATGTTTTCTCTGTACATGGCTGAGCAGGACCGAGACTCAGTGAGGACCAATAGGAGTTGGAGAGAAAACTTTTATAAATGGCCTTTATCTGTTCCAGACTGTCTGAACCACACACTGATTTTTCAGATCCAACATTAAGACTGTCTTTCATTGTTTTTTCCATGGTTTCGATTGAAAGGTTTCGGACATTTGAAATGGGTTTATCAGACTCAAGAATGTGTGATTCACTTTGATTCTTTGAAGTCTGAGCAGGAGAATTGCACTGTTCATGCTTGGAATTTTGGAGGAGACATTTCTTTTTGTAATAATCATTGTTGTCCGATGGTTTCCCTAGAGTTGCTGAGTGTTGTCTTTCCATGATTTCATTCTGAAGGTCAGGTTCCTTAACATCTTCTGAATCATAAGCTGGGAAGAAAAAAAAAGACCAGTTAAGTCCTCAAAAGCACACTTTTATATTTTATTAAGAATATTTGTATCACTACTAAAATGAGTTTGTAGATCAGTTAGGACATAATATTGGTCTGAAATAGCTTAACACTGTCCTACATCACCTAATGTTCAGACCACTTCAATTCAATTATTGCTGTTTACAGGATTTTTCATACTGACCGCAAAATCATCAATCACGTCAGGGAAATCTCTTGATAACATGAATTGCTACATATTGTGAGTATCGATAATGGCTACATCATTTGATATACTACATGACTGTGCTTGGTTTGTACCAACAAGACATGTGAGAGGTTATTCAAAATTGTCACATGCTTTAGTTGTCATTGCCCATCTTTTTTATAGTCACTTGTGTCTCTCAATAAGTGGTTTTCATGTCTATCATTGGAGTACTAATTAAATGGACATTTAGAAATGGAAATGCATATTTTTGAGTGTCCCCTTCTCTCACCACCCCTGGGGAAACTAATGAAAAAACACCCAACCCCATCCTAAGCTGAACTCATTGCATAAGTGCATGGAAGCATTGAGGGTTATTATCTCAAAGACCAGAACTGAGAAACTCTGTATAATTATTGTTAAAATAGTTGCTATATTTGAAATCGACACTTTTCAAAAAAGATGCCACAAAGGGTTTTTAAGTGATGCCACTAAAACTGTAGTTCTCTTAAGAAACATAACTTTGTATAGAGAACATTTACATCAACTGAAGATTCTTTATTGTCTTGGGTGTTCTTCCAAAAGGTTTATATGTGCAGGTTCTTTAAACTTTAAAAAATATTATTCAGTGAACCAAAAAATGATCATATGGCAACATTGGTATTTTGTCTCACTCTCATTCATTTTCCACACCTATTAACTATTTTCCAGTCTAAACACTGATGTTTTTGGTGTAAAACATATTTAAGAATTAATTGTTTGCTTTTAAGAAGATCATCATCAAATATGAATGATTCTTGGGACTTTGACTACCTATAACATGACATTTTTAAATATCAGCTGCTATGAGCTACATTAATGTCCTACCAAGTTCATTCACATGTTGTATCTGAACACAACGCAAATTACTTGTTTTAAAGCTCACAAGACACAATTAAAACAAACACAATGAGAACACACACAAATACATATTTAATACATTAAAACTATAAGTAAAATACACATACAAAATGTAAACTCATGTGGTATGAATTGTGCTAGGCATTGGATAGTGCCCATTTTAGATGTTTTTAAGAATATGTTTTAGATTAGATACACTGCCAACAATATGGCTAAAATGAAAAGTGTCATGCTTTCAAGATTAGAATATCCTAGTACAGACTCTTCATACCCCTGTTTTCTCGCTGTCTGCACATTCTTTTCTACGCGAAGTTTTATTAAAGCTCAATAAAAAGTGGCTACGCAAGAACAACATGACATATAACATTTCTGCAAACTTGGGTTTTCTGAGTTGAAATGATGAAATGTATGATATTGTTTGTGAAAAGCAGCCAGGTGCTGCCATTCGGCCATACTTCCAAATGTCCACATCCCAGCACACACCTGTGCACAAGCGAATAGACGAGAAGGGAAAGGAAAAGGACAGATACATGGGGAGGTTACGAGGAAAGACACAGGACGGCAATGCATAAGCCGGCTGTCACTTCGCATCCCTTCTGACGACAATTCACCTTGGACAGGTGACGTGTGGGGAGAAAGGTGTCTGGTGGAGCACCTCCATATGACAGATTCAAGGGGACACAGTCGCCCCTCTTGCTGCCAGCTGCCCTCAACTCAGAAGCACCCATCCACCAACCGTCCCCTAGGACTGATGATCCTCCTTCTTGACAGCCTGTCCCCTACTAGTTCGACACTGTCACTCTCACTCTGTAAGTGGGACAAACGCTCCTTTGAAAGCCACACCAAACTTGCCCTTCTCCATTCCCCTCTATTCATTCTTGTTTGCGTGCAAAGCTCCGGTGAAGTTGCGCATGTCAGGTGCTTTTCTAATGGAAAGTGTTAGATTTGTCAGATATTTTGGTCCTAATGCAGAGGCAATTCAAATGTGTCAAAGCACCCACACAGTCCCTCTTCTCTTTCTTGCTCTGATTGTGCACACGAGATCTAACAGGACAGGGAGTGTTAAAGCACAAATAGCCCTCATTTCAAATGATAATACACAATCTTATGAGGCTGCGCTTCTCTCATTTAGCCTCTCACTAGATGTCAGCCGGGATGCCTGCAGGCCTGGAGCTTTAAAGGATAACTGGCAGGTGCAGGCCAGTCTTATTCCCCCTCTAGATTTGGATTGTCACTAGGTATCCATTACCTGCCAATCTCCTCTGATCATTCCTGACAGCCTTGATCAAAGAATGTCATTTGAACGGCCTGGTTTGGCATGGATTCCTAAGCAGCTTGTAAAAAGGGTGAACCAGGTGTAAATACAATGACATGATCATTTTCCTGCCTGCTCATATCCCAGAGACAATTATGGTGACAACAAAGAGGACTCTAAACAGAAAATGTTTTATTTTTTGAAGGAAAAAATTGTTGCAATAAAGTACAAAACAGCATCAGTCTAGTGGGGGGTGGATATACATTGAGACAGAAGCCTAATGATAAACATTCTAATGCGTTCCATTCATGGAAACTCTTGTGTTGTAGATTTATGAGTCTGGACACAGCCTGAGCCATGCAGATGAAGCAAGGGTCTGTTAAAGTCATAAAACAAGCTTAGCACAAATGCAACCTCAAATGAATTGTAATCCATCTCACAAGGCAACTACCATAACCAATTATTCCTCACAGGCTTGATTGACAACCAAGGTAATTTATTTAGTTAATAAAATGTGACGTGTGCTTTGAGCTCTGAAAAAAAGCCAGAGGGAAAATTAACAGGCATCCGCATCTTTTGATTTATGTAATTATTATGTCTAGCTCTACTTCTTACAAAGTCGTTAGTCCCCATAACATTACTGAAAGCATCATAGTTAGAAAAACACATAAGAATTTGGTTAAGCCCAAGCATTGTGTGTCTGACTAAAATGCTGTCCTCTGAAAAGCTATGAAAGTATAATGAAGACGCAGAACACATTTAACTGTAGTTTTAAAACTGCACTGATGCTCCCAATGCACTCACAAGCATATCACCATTACTTACCCTCCTCTTAAGACGATGACATGCAGAAGGGGTGGATTATGTGTATTTGTTACAGATAAGACTATATAATAAACCAGAACACAAATAAATTATGAGATCTTTCCCACTGCATGCCTTGAGGAATAAATGTAAGGCAATGTCTTACAAATATAGCAGAGAACTACTACAGATCAGAAGTAAGAATAACTACTGGACACATAGAAGTCAGTCACAGAAAATCAACTTTTCCCCAAGGCTATTTTCCAAAGGTGACTGAATTTTTCTGTCTGGTATGACGTGTTCAAAGGCTCAGAATGAGTGATACAGGTGACTTGGGATTTGTGTGCCCCCGAGGCAATGCTAATAGAGCCATTTTTCCAAGAAAAATATCAAGCCATTACGATGCTGATCACTATTTTGTGTTATCACTGGATGACAGGAGTCCTACTCAGTACATTGTGTCAAAAACACATACAAATAATTATTGACCATTCTTCCCCATGACGCTTTACAAAGTCAAAATGATTTTCGCTACAGCTCAAGTGAAAATAAAATCAGAGTGGGAAAAATGTGTCAAAACACATACTGTCCTGGTTTGCTAGTGTCTGGAGAAATATAATTGTAATCAAGGTGTAAATAATTCTATACCCTCCTTTCAAATGAAAAAAATGAGAAATTCTATTGAAGGTGGACATCTGTCGTCTTTACCAGTAAACCAACCTGACCAGTTAAAAAAAATACAAAATAATACCTCCACTGAAATTCTACCTGACCCAAAATACACATTCAGGGGACATATCTCTCTAATTATCACTCTGCATGCCTTTGATTCTGTTTTCCCCTTGACAATGGTATGTGTGAGGTGCCTCAGCTGCCAAGAGTGACTGGCAGCGATTCTGTAGGAGTCAAAGCCAGCAGCTGCTAAGATGATGGCCTACCAACAAAGAGTTCCGCAAGATGGATTTCAATCATAATTCCCCTCTAGAGGGAAAAGGTGAGAGGTGGGGAGTGGAAAAATTAACATAAAAACACAACAGCCTCTCTTTCTTTCTCTTTCTCTCTCTCTCCCTCTCATGCAGAGCTTTGGCCCCAAGTTACACTCCCTTAATGAGCTCTCAGCAGCTTGCAATTGATTTCACACACTGACACACAGGCAAAGTAGTTAGTTTAGGGTAAAATTCAGGGGTCCTGTAACAACCCTGCGATGACCACCCACTAGACAGCTGGTGTCTACTAACTAACATAAAGAAAGCAAGGCCATCCATCACAGAGCTCACATCTAAAGCTTAGCCTCTCAGGTTACAGGCTTACATGGCCTGTCTAAATAATATTCACTGTGATGAATGATCCTGCAAGCCTCCTACCTATCATTAATCTCTTTCTTTAGAGGAGCATCTATCACAGAGCTGTGGGAGAGCACAGTAGGGTTCATTCTGAGGGCAGCCAAGCTTGAGTGATGCATGTCACTCCGAGCTCGGGCAGGAATGTGCAGGCATGAACAAATGTATATTTGAGCGTGCAAGCACATACGCATACACACGCTCAGAATAATCTCATGAGCAGCTGCACACACCACTGTCTACAAAAGGATATTCATTCTAATGTGCGGTCCAGGTCGCAAATTGCACTCTCAGAGAACCGTCGTACTCTGTAGCCGTGAAGCCATGGTGAACTGCATCACTGTTGGCAAAAACTCAACTCGGCCCCGTAAAAATGGCCCAAAATGACTTGGAATAAATGCCATTATATTAATGTAATATTTGTCCCCCTTCCTCCTCAAAGTTACCATTTTGCTAATCCAATGTTTTGTTGTGACAGCAACAACACTCATGTGACCGCATTACCTTAAATTAGAACACACTTGCTCTCTCATTCTCTCAACATGTAATACATCTCTTTCTCCAATTAATCAAGAGCTCTCTTCCTCTCCGCAGCACAGCTCCCCAAGCCCTCTTCTCATTTTTCATAACTGCTCTCACTTTCCTCAACTCTACACTCTACCTATAGCCCCTATTCGGTATCATCTCTATTGTCCAGCCCACTGTCTTTCCCTCTCTCTCACTTGTGTCTTCCCAGCACAGCACTTCTTTCTCTCCGCCCTGTGTGTGTCTGGGAAAGTGTGTGTGATAGATGACAAGTGTCAGAGTGTCAGAAGTACAGGGTGGAGACATGATTAACGACTCTGCTGAGAGGGTAATTGACGGTTTGGCATGCCGCTGATCTTCTCCACCAGGGTTTGGTTTCTCGACCCCTGAGGGATTCACTGACTCACTTTCCTAAAAATGGAGCACAGACAAGAAAGCACCTCTCTGGAGAAAGGAGGTGCATTCCCCTTTTCCAGAACGAAGATTGAGGTCTTCATTGTCATTACAGTTAAGAGATGTCAGTCTCAGTCTGCCGCTATAATGGTGAAACTTTTGTCCGACTGCATGACATTCAGAAGGCTGCGTATGAACATTCAGGCAATGAGTATCTATTGTTTTGCCCTAAATTCGATTACACAGTCAGGCAAGATCTGTGAATTAATGAAAGAAGCAATCAGTACAATGTAGGCTGATACTCAAATTAGTGCATTTAATGTAGCTTGGCCATCATTTAAAAATATACATAAATCAAAAGTAAGAAATCTCTTTAAAGGACAAAGCAAATCTTCCTTAACCTTCATTTACATCTGTGTAAACCTATGGGACAAGTAATTCAACATTTTTTTAAAGCAGATAACAGAAATAATTCATTAATATGTGCAGGGGTTTCTTCTCTGCACTTCTTTTCATGAAGAAAATGTAAAATGATTCTGAGTGCTGTCTAACCTTCGCATACAACAAGTTTGAATGTAGAAAAACATTTAGAAAAAAAACATAAAAATGAGGATAATACAGAAGATAAGTAAGCATTTAAGTGATGAAGAGAGAACAGATGTGTGAAATGCACTTCAGGTTTGTCTCTGAGCATCTGAAGGGTGAGTGAGGGAACATGGGGTTTGTTCACCTCTTCTCTGACTGCAGTTTGGCACTGTATGATCTTTATGACATGGGTTAGGCTTGTGGGATGGAGCGCAAAAGACATATGTCAACAGCTGTGGGAGGTCAGATCATTAAGGAAGTTAATAACAGATGCAGTATGAAGCACTCAGTCAACCCCACAGGAATGCAGTGGTGGAACATCCATTATGTTATGGCTAAGAATTTAAAATCATGACCTCCTCCTGCACCTTTACATGCACAACACTGACACAGACAAGATCTTTGGCTAGACACAACCACGAAGTGCTCATGTCTGTGTACATCTGTATGTTCCTCAGTGTGTAAGTTTAACTTTAATCTTGCCTTTAAGAGGGATTATCTGAACTGTGGTATTAACGAATGGTACCCCAGCAGCGTGGGAGCTGATGGCCATGATTATGGGCATGTCTGGTTATGTTGACACCCCGTATGATTACAAAATGGTGGGCCTCTATAGCTTCGCACCCTTTCATCACCTCCATCATCAAAAGCAGTCTCTGCGTCATTCACGCATGACTGATGGCTGCCTGTCCGGATGACCTCCTCCACACCTCAGATCTGACAGACTCTGATCTCCACCCCCTCACCAACATACACACACTCTCTTTCTCTCTCTTTCTCTCTCTCTCTCTCTCTCTCTCTCTCTCTCTCTCACACACACACAGATTATGGCCTGGAATCTAGCCCAAAGCCGGTGTGGGAGTTGGATTAGACTTGCTGAGAAATGTTTTGGTTAGGGTGGCCTGCAAGTACCTTGTGGTTTTGTCTGATGAACTCATGTTAATCCACTCTGACTGAAACAGCACCACCCAAATCACCAGGTTGGAACAAAGTACAGTCCTTCAGAATAAATATGGTGTCCGCAAGAGACTCAAAATATGAATTACATGACTGACATGTTTGCAAAAGTAGTAGTTTCAGGTCATTTTTTTCATGGTAAAGGACTGGGACCGTTCCAAACCTGGCTGGAGCCTGAGCTCGTTTTTCACCTGAAGTGCTAAATTAGGTTAAAGCAAGAGTAAAGGTCTGCAATTGCATTTAATATCAACTTGATTACATCAAAGTACCAGAAACCTAATTTGACTTGGTGACAGGGCACGCAGCTTGTCATTTCCAATCATTACAGCTGTCAGAAATCCATCACATTTACAGCTAATTAGGTGTGTACTAATGAACCTGGCAAAATGACTTCGTTTTAGCGAGGCTCACCAAGCCAGAGAAAGTAAAGAAGAGGGAGTGGAGGGGAGGGGTGTGAGGAGTCAGAGAACAAATTATAGTTTTAAGTACACACTTAAGTACTAAGCAGCTTTTTTAGCCTCAACTCTTTATCTAGGATGTATCAAACACATTCTAAAATCCAACAAATCATCCAAAACAGACAACTCCAAAACCACACTGTGAACTGTAATGCGTACCTTTCTTCAGAGTGAACTACGACAACACAAAATAATGCAATAACTCAAATGCAATTCCAGTCCCACTTTTAAAACACATTTCCACTACTATTCAACAGCCACGAAAATGTGTAGACCCCAGTGATGAAATAAAAGCCCCGGCAAGCGTATGGGAAAAGAATGAGAGCACTCACATGGCCCCTCTCTGATTGACCATTAAAGCCTTTGATGGATGAGGCTGTCACGGGGATAACAATTAAATCCAACATGAGACAAAGCTGTTCTGACAGGCTAGTCTAACGGAGCAAGCCATACCCCTCCATTAACCCCCCCTCACCACACACACACGCACACACATACTGTAGAAAGCAATTTCCTTTAAACTGGCACTCCTCTGTTACTTCTAAAATAGCTGCTCCCCTTTATAAACTCTCATTTCTATGAAGGCAGATAAATCAAGTTTTTTTTTCGATTGTCAGATGAGTACAATGTCTGACATCTGTCTCCATTCGACTTTAACGAGCTTATTATGTCTGAATTAGTCTGAAGAACGAACTTTTCGAAGAAAAAGGGAAAAAAACAGGCATTAAACCATGTTTTTTCTGTCTTTTTTTTGCTTAGACTAGCAGAAAGGTGAGATTTTTTCCTCGCAAAATGAGCACAACGTTACACCAAACGTGAAAAAAGTCAAGGAGGAGATACGGCTGCTACTGTAAACAAAACCTGGAGCCTTCACTTATAATAAACAAGCTGGAGTATTTGACGGTTCTTCGCGTGAAAACTGCAACTAGCCAGGAGGAGAAGAATACAAGACGCTACTTTTTTTTATACAAAAAATAAACAGGAGACCCGCACCTCCCCACTTAGGTGATTTTAGATGACCTGGGTGAAACCTTAAGCGTGTCCGTGAAGTAGGTTGCTGACTTACCTGCCGCGCGCCGGGGTGCGTGCTGCTTCCTCCTGGCCATGTTAACTGCATGCGTCCTTCACACACACTCGCACACACACACACGCCCAACACGAAACGGTTCAGTCCTCCTTAACCGCGCCACTTATTGCAGCTACGACAGACAGTGCAGACGCAGCATTACAGCAGGTTCGGCGTTACCAGTGTGGGGCGTCTTTTGTTCAGACACTCCGTGTCCGTTCTCCCAGACGTTGAAGCGAGCAGCAGGGCACTCAGTCACGCCTCAGGTTGAACACGTCACTCAAAAGTCTGCAGCCGAGACCTCCTTGAACGTGCATGTTTGGGACACTCCCACCCCACCGTCCTCTCCCAGCATCCCTCCTAGCAGAAGAACGAGCTTTGATGTTTAAGCAGTGTCGTTTCAAACAAACGACTGGGTGCTTAGTCTGTTTATCACCTTTTTGATTCATACACTATGTGGACATAAGTATTGGGACACATCTTTTAGTACAGGGTTTGGGCTATTTTAACGTTTCAGAATACCGAGACAGTATGGAAAACGCCATGTGCCTCCAAAATTGTGGATACAGTTTGGAAAAAGCTCTTTTCTATTCCAGCATGACTGCACCTCTGATCAATTAAGACGTTGCTGGATGAGTGGAAGAACTTGACTTGCCCGCACAGAGCTCTGAAATCAACGCCTACGGGATGAACTGGAATGGAGATTGCGAGTCAGGCCTTCTTGTCCACCATCACTGCCTGACCTAAAAATGCTCTACAAAACGAATAGGCACAAATACCCAGAGTTAAGCACCTCTTATAGACTACTTGGAAAGGGGCTCATAATTTAACTCCAGAAGGATATGGTAAATCTGTTTAATGACTGGTTTATGGTTACCTAGGCAATAGATAACTACCATTTTACTGTATAATTATGTATGCAGATGTACAAAAGCAAACAAAGACATATTTTTGTGAATGTGATGTTGCATACTTTTCAACACCATTTAAGATACAGATCATTATGGACCGTGTTGTACTTCAGACGGTTCATTTACATTTTGTGTAGCTTGGGCACAGTGGTCATTTTCTGACAGGGTACAATGGACCATACATTGACGTGTTGTTGTTGGAGGACTGGTGAGGAATGCTGCTAAGAGATTAGGTCTTTAAATGAGTCATAGGTGTATAACTGTGTTAGTATCTTTATGAGGGGCCCAATAAATATTTTATAGATTCTGGCTATTACGGGCCTGCTGTGCAGTTGACCCCAGTGCGATTGCATCCACTGCCCACCCCAAAAGACACACACACATATGGGGCGCCGTTTGTTAAAGCAACACCACAAATTTAGAGGTGTCATTTTTTCAACATTTAGCGCAATGTTCACACAATTTTCACACATTTAGA
>JBBKCR010000018.1:11592927-11618306 GCA_037577295.1 Ladigesia roloffi
ACACACACACACACACACACACACACACACACACACACACACACACACACACACACACACACACACACTCACCACTCCCCAATGTCATTAATGTTACACAGAGCTTCTTAGAAACCAAGTTAAAAGACTTGTCATGTTGTAACCATCAAAGCTTTACTCAGGATCTGACACTGATTTACACAAAATGCATTTTCTGTGCATTTTAAAATGCAAAACAACTGGAATGAGTATTGTGATGCAGGAAGAGATTGCATGTTCTTTGTTTAGCCACCCATCTACACCATTAATTATTTTGCTGTATGAGAACATCTTTGATTTTTACATTTACTGCAACATAGATCACAGTCCACTAAATTAAGGTCTGTTATTGATATCCTTGCATTAGGGGAATGAGTCTGGAGAGGGAACAATAAGAAAGTAAAATAGCTATACTATGGAAATATTTACCATAGAAAAGATGTAGTAATATGTGGAACTGATTTTAGACATAAAACAGACAAATGCTTGCACTCTTTTAGTACCCACTCCCAGTCTGAATCTCTCAAACACATTACACATACACCCAAAGAGAACATGACCATTGTCTCCCATGTTTATTGTGAGAAAGGGTGAGAGAGTGGAAATCAATCTCAGCCACACCATAATCAATAACTGACCAAGAGAGACACAAAATAACTAGACAGGGAAAGCAGAGATTTATGTCTTGCCTGCACATCTCCATATGGAGGTCATATTTCAGCTTCCTGTCTGAAAACCATGTTGTTTGTCATTAGATTGTATTTAAGCAGTAATTGTGCGATTATAAATGTAGGATATGAAATGGACTGCATTACATTAGAAACATTCTGGGCATACCTAGGTTGGATTTGTTTATCAGTCCTAAGCACAAAACATTTGGTATTGTTTGAATTGTTTGGGAGGTGCGGGTCTCCTGTTTATTTTTTGTATAAAAAAAAGTAGCGTCTTGTATTCTTCTCCTCCTGGCTAGTTGCAGTTTTCACGCGAAGAACCGTCAAATACTCCAGCTTGTTTATTATAAGTGAAGGCTCCAGGTTTTGTTTACAGTAGCAGCCGTATCTCCTCCTTGACTTTTTGAAATGTTTCTGCCTAATTTTATGTTGTGACATTCAGGTTTATGCAGTGCTGAACAATGTAAATGCTGAAGGGTGGACTGTAATAGTGTCATTAAAGGGACCTTGCTGGACTTCCCCCCACCAAAGTGCATGCCTGTCACCCAGCATCTGAAATCTGAAGGGACACCTGCCAGCAGGACGCCCACCCTACCCAGAGTTCACAGGGGGGTGTGTTTGAGCCACATGTCCATCAGGGCGGGTTTGAAGGCTCCATTTGGTCTCCTCCTGCCCTCGCTTGGCCTATGTTTTGAGAGGTCCCGTTTTCTGGTTTGATCCATGACGAACAGATGACCTTTTCTCCACGTCAGGTGTCGGCCTGTGTAGCATCATGCTCTTGCTACGTGTCAGAGCAACATGCCTCACCTTCACCGTCTCAGACTAGGACTCTCACAAACAATCACAAATCTGTTAAGAGGAGATGTACAGAGAGGCGACAGTGGTAGGAAACTAGAAAAACATGTAGAACAATGGACTCTAAAAACAGTGAGTATTACTTGTTTTGCAAAGATGAATGGGGCACTTTTGCTAACAAGTGCTTTGTAGAGTGTGAAAAGCTGGCCAGGACGGATAGTTTCTCTTCACTCTTACATAGTCTACTGTCTTACAATTTTAAAGGAAATTGTTGCTGTCATATCTGCTCTGCAGTGTCTGAGGTTTCTTCAGAGGAGAATAAAACAAGCATTCTTAAATTTGAATATAAGTTTAAGTAACAAACTGGGATTCCACTTCTTTCTGTCCAAATATCAACAAAATATGCAGAGAAGCCTTTTCTAAACAGTGCCAAGAATATAGCAAAAGCATGCTAGTTTATCAAGAATTTCCATGTAATTTTCCAATCTATGTTGTACGTCATGTAGTCATTTGTTTTATGAAAAAAGAATTACAAATATAAGACTGTGATACACTCAAGTTTTCATTAAGCAAATGAATTGCTGTAGGGAATACAGTGAATGAACTGACTCCACGAGACTTAATTCACAGAAGCAAACGCTCTTATTTCATTTCTGAGGGAAGACATGGTCATTGACAGCTCTGCATAGATAATTAAATCTTGGTCTTAAAATATAGATGTGCAGATGGGGCGTACAGTAAAAATGCAAATCCGTCACCTTTAACCAGTGTTGGTTTGACAGTGATGTGAGATCTTGCTCTGTTAGGCCCGATGGTGGGTTGAGCTCCGTCAGGTGAGGGGCTGACGGGGCCGTATGGTGGAGCTCCTGCATGTGACAGGCTGTCATTGGGAGATGTCTGCCATGTGGCTGTCTCTCAGTCTGTCTTAGGGTTGAAGGATGACCCCTCCTGCTCACTGGGGCTTCACCAGACCCGCCATCACTCGTCTCTCAGCTCTTGCCTTGACAGCAGACATGACGCCCAAGACACATCAGCCTCGTCTACAGGTAGGTCTGCCCTGTGCTTAGTGATGGCTCATGGCAAGGAGAGGAAAGGAGAGAAAGCAAGTGTGTGTGCAAGTGTGTGTGCGACTATGTCCCTTTTCCCCTAAAGGTGCAGTAGTGTATAAGGAAGATGGAAGATTTTGTTTTGAAAGGTTTTTAATGTGATGTGGCATGCACATTCAAAACCCTAATCTAAAACTTCAGTTTCCCTTTGGTTCATTGTGTGTACTCAGTGTTTGTGACAGGGTTCAAGGTGCAAGGTTATGTGTTTGTATTTGCGAAAGTTGCATGCAGTAAAATTTGGAGGCTATTTACGCAGCTTATTCATCATCTATGACGTAAATGCATTTCTGCAATTAACTGTCCTTCCTGATGGGGTAATTTAGTTTGATTTGTGGCTGTTTTGGAGGGCAAAATATCTATCAATTTCTCCCCAGCAAACAGACAGTGGATATCACTAACAATTTTTCCCAGCTCATAATTTTGAAAAACAATGAAATTAAGAGGGTGCAGCGACAGATGAGATATGAGGATGTCACTTATTTCCCCGTTCTGCCCACAAACTAAGAGTGGTGATGGATCTTCAGTAGCACTAACTGTAATAGAAATTTAGTGAGCGGATCTGACCGTGCACTGCATGCAAATTCCGCAGGTTAAAATATCACCACACTTCACAAAAAAATCACTAATGAACGAAGGCTAGCATGGGCCAGTTAGCATTATTCAAACGAGATCATGCTTCCAAGTCCCTCGACCATTTTTTCATTGTAAGTTATGTTGCTGAGTTTGGAAAAAGGTCATTTGAAATAATCCAATATCTCCAAGAGGGAGTTTTAAACATAAAAAAAACAAAAGGTTCACTGGAGCAATATAATAATCCTGCTTTTGGTTCCATAATGAACGAAATAGGGTAAGGTTCTTTAAAGAACCATTTGTGTACATCAGACATTAAATGAAATAAAAACGTTTAAATGTCAAACATACTGAATAAGCCTCTTTTGACCTAGCGCATGACGAAATGATCAAAAAGTAGAACCTGTTTTAATCCTGAAATGCACAGCTGTGTCAGCAGGTGGCCTAGTGGTTAGTGGATTGTGATGAGAAGGTAATGACTACCTCTGAACAAGGTACAGCCCCCCCATGCTGCTTCAGGGAGGCTGTATTCCTAATCGTCTGCTGCTTCACTTGGTGAATAGGTTAAATGCAGAGGAAGAATATCACACTATGTGCTGTGGGGTTTTAACAGATCACAGTGGTCACTTCAACTGTGGAAGGGATACTCACCAGTCAGCTGATGTTACAGACCTGGTGTCTGTTGTTTTCCTCCTAACATGTTGAGCTGTCCATTGATGAAGCATTAGCAGCAGTTAGAAAATAAAAGGTGGCTGGATTCCTGTGACCCTTCCAGCCCTGCTACTGAATGACTGGGGAACTCATTGTTGAATGTGATTAAAATGAGGAGAAGTCATGGTCATTTCGATGGAATTATGGATAATCTTTGAAAATAAGAATCGTGTCCCTTTATGATGAACCATTCTTCTTATGGCTAAGCACAGGTTGGTGTGATACAGGTATTTGAAATGTGAGTATTTGAGTTCTGAAATCCCATATTGCCTTGTGAATTCATGAAAGTCCAAAAGAGGAACAGAAGGTTACAGTCACGTTTTTACAGTCTCCCTACAATAAAGTTAAAGACTAGTGAAAAAAATAGTGCGAGAAATTCCATAACATATGACAGCATGTTAATGAAGTGAAGAACAGACTTGTTGATTAAAATTGAACAGATTACAACTGCGCTTTAGTTAGTACTGATCAGCATTACTTTAGGCACACACCAAAGCATGCAATCGTTATTAAACTTTCTAGATCTTTTTTTTTCTGGATCACCAGTTTTCTCTTCAGTTAGACAAGAATCACTCTTACACTATCCAGCATCTTCATACATCTCTTCGCTTTTTGCATGTCAACACATGCTCTTCTAATGCCAATGACTGCATCTTACCTTTGACTGATATATTAAAGTTTGTTCAGTACTTCCTGTATGTGTATGTTTAAACTGACTTTTGCTATTTACTCCTCTGCATTTATACTAAAGGAATCAGTTTACCCAAGAACACAGTCCAGCTTACCCAGATACACACTGGTCATAAACGTGAGGATACATCGCCAAAATACATTTAGAACAAACTTTAGAATTGGGGAAATGGGCATCATGCACAACTGAGTGACTACTATGCTTTTACTAACCTTATTCAGCTGCTTAGGTAGCTGTCATATTCAGAAGGTGCACAATATGGACAAAAGTATTGGGAAAAACTCGTTTTTCGGGCTTTGGGCTAGGCCCCCTACTTGCAGTGGGCACTCCTAGTGCTTCAGCACATCAAGACATTTTGGATAACGTCATGCCTCCAAATTTGTGGACACAGTTTGAGGAAGAATCTTTTCTATTCCAGCATGACTGTATCTCAGTGCACACAGCAACATCAAAATAGACATGGCTGGATGACTTTCACGTTGAAGAAATTTACTGACAGGAAAAGAGCCCTGACTTCAACCCCATCCGACACCTTTGGGGTGAACTAGAAAAAGAATTGTGAGCCAGAATGTATGGGGACAAATTCCCACAGAAATTCTCCAAAATCTTGTGGAAAGAAGAGTACAGCAAGAAGAGGGTGACTAATTTTATATTAATGTGTTTGTATTTGAATGCATTGTAATAAGAGTCCTTGTTGGTCAGTAATCCATATACTTTTGTCCATAAATTGTATTTTATTGCAAGGAAATGGGAAATGACCACGCAGCAGTCTGGACTTCCAGGAACAGATCTAGGTCTGTACTTTATTACTACACCTGATCTGCATGGTAGAGTCGGCATCTGTATTTGTCTCTATAAATTTAAATTAATAATGGAAAAAAACACTCATGAATAAACAGCAAACAACAGTATAAAAATAGAGTGGAAGTAATCTTCGGTCCATTATTAAACATTATGTACTGGTAATGAAAACAGAGTGAAGCGGTGCGAGATGTTTTCTGATGTGAACGCATCTTCTTTCCCAGCTGCGCTATCACACTGTCACACTGTGGCCAGACATATTTGCATGCTCAGCGCTGTTTGTCTGCAGTAATTCATCACCGCTCTCTGAAGTATTGAAAGCATCAGCATCTGTCAGCAGCCTTCTGTCAATGGCTCGTTTTTTTTTGTTGTTGTTTTTTTATTTAAAGAACACAATAATTATTTCACATGAAAGGCTCACATTACACTTACATCTAACTAAAAATGTGGCAGTTTTGCAGCCTGTCTTGACACAGCCTAACAGTGAAGCAGGTTGTTTACGAGGATGGAGAGAACAAAGCTTGTGAACCATTAATGCAAATGCAATTGTGCTTTCTGTTCCTTTGGGAGTGGGATTTATTACAACAAGCACTTCAGGAATGGTTTCTAACTGTATACTACCAGTCATTTTGTTTGCAGTACTGTAGTGTTTACCTAAAGCCTACTACACTGTATCACCAATGTAGTATTTCCACTCCAAATATCAGACAGCAGTCATTTTCAGTCATTATTATGTTTCACCTTTACATCTCATCATGTTCTTGATGTTAGATCTTTGTAATGTCTCCCCACTTCAAAGGAACCAAGAAATAGTCTGGAGTGAAGCCACAGACCACTTTTTTAGGGAAACCCCTAAGCAGCAATAGATAGATCCATAAAACATGTAAATATTACATCAGATTTAGATATTAACATTATGGCAATCTTTGCACTAAATGCCCAATCTGTGTGAACATGGCTCCACTCCTGTTTACTGTATTATATTTATTAAATAACACCACAATGATCAGCTTCAACCATTTTCTGTAAAGAATAGTCAATTTTCCATGTTTCATTGGTGTGTGAGGTGGTATTTGTTTTTTCACATGATAGTACATGAAGGTTCAATTTCCAGAAATGTCCAATAGGCAACCCTCATACAAAACATGACCTTTAGCCTAGTTCAGGTCATCTGGAATAAATTCCATGATAACACAAAAATAACCCAAAACTGAGAAAATTACTTGCCTTTTTCAGTTTATTGACCAAATTCCTCACTGGCAGATGGCTAATTATGTCTACATGCCACTGCTTGCAAAGCTAGCCACAGTTGTCAATACAGAGACAAATTGTAACTTGATTTTAACAGTGTGACAACTCTGGGTTCTGAGATTATTTTGTTTTTAGATCATTGCTTCATAATTGTGTTGTACTTGTGACTAGTTGAGGAGGAATGGGTTGATTGGTATTTTAAGACACTTCATTGATTACATAATTTTTGATCAGTGTTTACTCGTTAATTTCCATTTAAATCACAGTATGTTAATCTGGAGGACCATGTCTGCAGATAACTTTTCTCACGCCTCATTAGAGTTATAGTTGCATCAATAATAGATTTGTGAACCCTCCTGAGTAAAAAATGGAATGGAATAATGTATACTCTTTAAGATGTGTTTTTAGAGAAATGCTAAAACAGGAATGCTAAAACAGTGCATAACTCAGCACCAACAACCCTGTTAGAAACACTGGTACAGAGGATACAGAAATAACGGTTTAAACAAAAAGCTGTTTCAATGACCTCACACTGGATAGCAGGAGGGAAGCTGGCAACAGGGGACCAAGGGGAGTTGGTGATGTGGAACAAGGAGACAGATGGGTCATGACAAAGGACCAGGAGTCCAGGAAGCCAACAATGAAGGTCCAGAAGACAAGGATGGCAGTGGTGTGGGATTGGGAGACCAGGAGACTGAAGACAAGGGACCAGGAGACCATGGAACTGATGATGTGGGACCAGATGAAAAGGAGGCTGGCATCAAAATATCACTCAATCTTTTTTTGCCAGCCTCACTCCCAAAACCCACTAGTCCATATCACGGCCCACCACAGCCCAATCTTACAAATGTTGTTGGTGATTTTAGCAAAAAAGGGAGAATACATAGCTAGTTAGAGATTTTTTAAGGGAGACACAAGATTTTTTTTTTGAGGCAATCACAAAATGTGATTTTTCTAAAAAGATGAGAGAAGTATAAAGTTAATTCATAGTCATTTGGATCCACCTTTACATCCCATCCCAAAATCTACTGAAATTAAATAATAGGGATGTTGACACACAGGTGTGTCATTCTCATCAGATACCTTTTCATAAAAACATAAGCTGGTGTGAATTTATGTTTGTGCACTATTTCCAATGGTGCCAGTTTAAGCTTACTCTCCCTAAGATATAATTATAAATAGATATATTTGAATTCGAATACATTCATTTGGCCTTTGCAATGGGACTGGCCACACCACGAGCCCAAAATAAAAACGTAATGAAAAAAAATGATTACGGTGCAGTTCCTCAGGTGGGGTGAATAGAAACAGTCTCCAGGGGGTTCGGGAGTCCGGTTTCCTCCTTGGCTCTGACCCCCGCAGCTGGATCAGAAGGGATGAGTTTATTTCTTCAGCTGCTCTGTCGTGTTCTCCATCAGTGGACGGTCATGTCCCGCATTTGCACTGGAGGAGCGCGCGGATGGGCAGACGAGCGCGTGTGTCACTTGAGATGACACGCGTGCCACTTCGCAGCGCGACTGGCGGCGACGGCGCGATGCGCACCCGCGTCACTCCCCCCGTGACACCGCCAACCTACCCCCCCACCCCGCGTGGATGGCCCGCGGCGGCGCGCGCCCTGTCCCCCCGGGACGGTGACACAATCATCAGAGAAAGCAGGACGCGCGAGACGTGGGAGTGACGAGCGCGCGCGGCTGACTGACGGAGGCCGAGGCTTTTTTGTCGCTCCTCATTCTCACGATCTGCAGCTGCCACATCAAACCGCCTCCTCTGCCCGTCTCCCTCTCTCTATCACAGCGGCTGCGTTTAATCGCCCTGATGGGTCAGAAGAAACCCACAGCGCTTAGCAGTGGTCAGTGCGCGCGCACATATAACACTGCACACCCTATAGTCACACTATAGCCCTCGCTGTGTGGGATCGCATTTCACCACATTGACTCAAACTCCAGTTACACTCAAACTCCAGCTACACAATACCCATTGCAATAAAGAATATCCTTTTCAATATATGCACAACCGTACTGGGATGCCTAATGATACAGGGACTTTAATGACATTGCATTCAAATACGTTGACTTCAATATAGAGTTGGTCCCACTTCGGCCACAATAACAGCTTCCACTGTTCTTGGAAGTCTTTTGTCTGTAGGAATGTGTGCCCATTCATTCTGTAGGGTATTTATGAGGTCAGGAAATATGGGGCCTATCCCAAGCCCTGAAACACAAGTGTCCCAATACTTTCTTATTGTATAGCTTCATTGAATGTGAACACAGTGGGGCAGCCTGAAAATGAGGCTAAGGTCACCAAGCCAATACCAGGCATCAGCTAGAGGGGTTTAAAGACCGCTCTACGTGGCTGAGGAGCAGCAGAAATACTTTATCTGGAATGATGGTGCTTCATCCAGTACCTCCAGGAAGAGTTTGAGTGATGTCTGTGATTCCCAGCAATTCACTTTAGGCCTGTGCCTGAATTCACAAATGCATCTGTGGCTAGAAGCAGTCATATCCTCAGATCAATGTTCAAGCATCCAACAAACTCCCTATGAATGCCCATTATTTCAAAATAACTTTGAATATGCAACTTTCTACAGCCCTTTGGATATATAAAATATATGAGTCAAGAGTTACTCAAGATTTAGAAGGAAAATTAAATGAGAAGGGGAATTTATTGTGGGAACACAACAATTTGATTTGAAATAATGGGATAAAGAATTAACATAGGCGTTGAGCTTAGATAGTCATTCACATGGTTCAAGAGAATGAGTGCCTCTGAACACACTTCACTGAGTAAAGCGCAGTTCTGCTGTAAAAATCCCTCAATAGAGCTGAAAATACATATTTGCCACAAAAAGTAATCGCATTATCATAAGCCCATCCCAAAAAATGTACATCAGGCACTTCAGAAATGACATCAATGGACAACTGATCCAAAATCTGTGAATATATTCTTATACCCTCGTATACAGCGCCCTCTGCTGGCTAACGTTTGTACCTGACCCAACCTGATGCACAAAATGGGTATGGATGGATGAATAGATGGATGGATAGATCGATCTATAAAAGATAGAGACAGATAGAGATAGAAAGCTAGAGATAGATAGATAGATAGATAGCTAGATAGATAGATAGATAGATAGATAGATAGATAGATAGATAGATAGATAGATAGATAGATAGATAGATAGATAGAAAACAGAGACATGGATTGTTAGAGACAGAGATAGATAGAAAGATGGATGGATGGACGATGGACTAATAGATACATAGATAGATAGATAGGGTTGCTCCATCTAACAATAAGAGGAGTCCTATCTGAAAAAAGACAATTCTTTACTCGGATAAGGTGTGGTACACTTGACGTGTTTTATTTGGCAGTTTACAGTATTTACAGTACTTTGTTCGTGTGGTCCCTCTGAGTGTGAGTAGGCTACTGTGGTGCAATATGCATTCAACACATTAGCGTTTTAATCAACAACAAAACACTTTGGCTTTTTTTCTTTTTAACAAAGCGATTACCTGGAGAAATGAGAAATTAGTCAAACTTGCTTTACATCAGTTACAAATGAGTAATATATGATTAACATAGTAGTTACAAATCAAAACTCCAAAAGGAAGAACCGACAACTAGAATGTTAATACACACTTTAAACACACTCTCACCAATTGAGATGTAAGAAGTCTGTTATAATGTGCCTTTCCAATAGGTGCTCTCAGTATCCCTACAATAATAATTCTTATGGGAATGGTGTCCATATACACTCATCACATTACACCGATACTGGCCTGACATCTGTTAGTCACCAGTTTATAAACACTGACTTTAACAATTCGTTTGAACAATTCATTTTAGACATACATACAAGTGTTCCTATATCTGTAGAGTCAACATGATCAGGTTGGCAGTGAGGAGTGAAGCTATCGCAGGATCTTGGGTGCGGACCTGTCGTTGCAGACCGTTTTCCTGAGGCGCACCCCTCTGCGAATGGACTTCAGAATGTCCTCTCCCTCATTCGGGGCCGGGGGATCCCCTGGGTGAGCTTGACTGAGCTGGGGGTCTGTGGGGAACGGGTACTGACCTTCTCCCAGAGCATGGGCATTGGCCACAAGTTCTCCAATCTTCTCCACCAGACTGTGGCGGTTAGCAGCCAGGAGCTCCTCCTCTGTGCTGAGGGCAATAGCTCCAGGCTGGTGGGAATAGACGCTCATGCTCGAGCCCCAGGCAGAGTTAGGCAGGCTCATCCTCTTCGGGGAGGATTTATAATCCAGGATCTCCAGGGAATCTTCACTGTACAGGCTCTCCTCACTGCCATTGTGCTCTGGTGGAGGGCTGGGAAAGCCAGGGGAGTCTGGAACAGTCGGGGTCTTGACTGGAACAATAGGAGGCCGAATGGGGATTGGACCCACATTCGATGGGACACGTCTGACACCAGTTTTGGAGGAGGGGGTCCTCCGAATGGTGGCTGTTCCAGAAGAAATGACGGTTCCACCTGATGCTCCCTTGCCTTTGGCTGAACTGGATCCCTGTTGTGCACCCACTCCTCCCGGAAGCCCCGCAGTGCTGGCTGGCCGCTTGGTCTGAATCATACGCCGATAGTTCTGGGCCAGGTTGCTATGGCGAGGAACTGTGGAGGATTTGTCAAAGTCCGTCTGAGCATCGCTGTCAGCATCTCCATTCATAGAGTAGCTGTCATAGTCAGAACCTGCGGAGAGAGATATTGAGGAAATTAGCAATACTGCATAAAATCTCCATCAGCTGTCCTGTCTCACATATATGAACTGCTAATAATGTGTCCAGTAGTTATGTTCAGTAACATCTGGATTTTGCTTAAGTATTCAATACATGAAAGAATGTACTGATCACCACCTTTTAGTATAGTATTGCACATTTTAATATCTTGGTCAGGTTAAGTTCACAATTGGTTTCAATAATTAATGTACAATCTCACCAGATGTGCTCAAAACTTTGCATATGAATACATACACACATATGGAAATATGAACAAACTCATCTCCACTGATTAAATGCAAAGTAAAAGAGGCAACTTAAACACACAATAGTGATTTATTTACATAAAAACGTTTTGTAGAATAGGAGCATCTCCAAACTGTAAACAAAGGTACGGTTGGTGGGGTAGGTGGGGTGGGTGGTGTGGGTGGGGTGAGTGGGTGAGGGCGGTGGGTCATTTTTAAGTCTTTGTTTGGTCAGTGTAACTGTCAGCACTCCCACCGCACTCCTAATATGGAGTCTGAACATAGTAAGATATAGTAAAAAATAAAACATCCAGCTAGGAAAAAGTAAGAGACCACTTTTCTCTCTTTTTTTCTGTTCACTGTTAGTACAATTTGTGGCAGTGTGTGTTTGTGTGTGTGTGTGCGTGTGTAAAATGCACCGATTGTTACTGTTATCTGAACTATTGCAGTGTGAGCTGTATTCCAGCAGCTTCACTCCTGATTCAGTTTCTGGTGGGATGAAACACAGTCACACATGCACACACTCTGCTCTGTACATCACTATTTTAATCATTCATTTTTAAACTACTAAGAGTGTTGTGTAGTTTACAATTACAAAATTATAATACAATATATACATTGTTTTTACAAATATACAGTACATTTCTCAAAATGTTTTTTGTTCAGAATTGTGAAGTCAAGTGTGGTCAATAGTGTATAAAATATTAATGACATGCACAGTTTTCAGACACACTCCCACAAATTACAAAAGCCACAACCAGAAAAATAATGATGCAGTCTCTTTTTTTCATGGTGGTGTGGAGTCTAGGGCTTTACCGTGTGAAGGGATGGTATCCTCGGAGCAGGATGGAGTGGTGTTTTGTGTGCTGTATCCGCTGGAGTACTGCAGGGAGTCACAGCTGCTCTTCTGCTGCTCCAGACTCAAACCACGAGTCAGAACCATAGCTAGTTCACTGGCTGCAGACACTGGCTTACCATGCTAAGAGAGAGAGAGTGAGACAGAGAGAGAGAGAGAGACAGAGAGAGAGAGAGAGAAATACAGAGGGATAATAGATAAACAGTTGGATTTAGTAAGGAAAAAGAAGAGGAGCATATATTTAGCACTATTATATATTTCTTGCTTTGTTTTTGAATGCATTCTGATAATTTGGGCCAGATATCAGAACCCCACTCCCCAAGTGATCACCAACCGCGCCCACTAAGATAAGAAGCAAAGCATTTCATTTCGATTTTGTTTGCAGTTACATGGTTTGAGGTTTTTCCAGTCAGCCAGTTAGATAAACAGGTAATGTGTTTCTTATCCTTGATCTCATGACAGAATTGATCGGTGTGATTGTGAAATATGTCCTAAGTAACTTCACTGATGTTGGCATTTTTATCCTATGCACCTTGCCAATGATGCTTGCAGTGCTCCCTCTGGTCCGGTAAGGGTCCTCAGGATGCACTACACCATTCCCTCTTGGCCCACTAGGGGGCTCTGCAGTCTCACTCCTGCGCTGCAGCATCGCACCAGGTTGCTCATAGTGTGCTGCTTTACTCCAGTCCTGCTGTAGAAACAACCCAGGGCGTTTAAGCACAATGCAAGACAAGCAAGTCACAAATGAAATCGACTTGCTCTTTGTCATTAGTTTCAAATAATGTGGGAACAAAAGCTGGATACATATAAAAAGCAACAGAAACAAAGGAAATGTGACAGATGGCAATAAATACTTAAAAGAAAAGTTAAGAATGAATTAGGTTAACTAAATAATGTAAAACGTGTAACAGAAAGCCAGAACCTAAATGAAACAAACCTTCCAGTGAGGAACTTTTGATGTGGGTGAGGGGGAGTTTGATCCAGGGGAGTAATTAAAGGATGGGGACGCAGGAGCAACGAAAGACAAAGGCCTGATGGAGCCGTTATATGTGTGAGCAGGGCGGAAAGTAGCGAAGGATGAGCCGAACTGTGGAGATGGAATGAAATTAATCAGATGGTCAGAATGTTTATGGAGGAGAGACTCCACTGAGCTCTGAGGCAGCAAACTAAATCATAAATGCAAGACATGTAAAACCAAGGCAAACATGACAAAGATCAAATCATGGAAAAAGAAGAAGTTAAAGGAAAAGCAAAATCATTATAACAGGATAAAAGTGCGGAGCTTGACAGTGTGTTTACTGTGGTTTGATACATTGCCAAGGTGTGCCACTGAGAACTGAACTTGCAGCCTGTGCTGCTGGCCTAGAAACTCACAGCTGTGGGCGATCCACACTCACTGACCGACTGGCAGGTCTCAGAAGCTTCAGAGGACGCAGAACTGGATGATTTCTGTGAAGAGGTGGCATGGAGCATGGTGTTATAGACTTCAACACTCAAGTGCCAATCAAACAATAACATCCAATTAGAAGTCCAAAGTACATGGAAAAGTATTGGGACACCTGACCATTTCTCTGACAGGTACTTTAATAATATTACATTCTCATTAAATGGAGTTGGTGCCCCCTTTGCAGCTATACCAGCTTCCACACTTCTTTAAAGGTTCTCCACAAGATGTTAGAGTATTTCTGTGGGAATTGGTGCCCATTCAATCTGTAGAGCATTTATGAGGTCAAACACTAATGTCAGATTAGAAGGCCTGTCTTACAGTCTCTGCTCCAGTTCTTCATGAAGGTGCTGGATGGGGTTAAGTTCAGGGCTGGCCAGTTAAGTTCTTCCACACCAAACTAATCCATCCATGTCTTCATGGACCTTGAATTGTGAACTGAGACACAGCCATGATGGAATATAAAAAGTTCTTCCCCAAACTTCCCCAAGCATGGCATTGCCCAAAATGTCTTGATATGCTGAAACATTTAGATTACCCTTCACTGGAAGTAAGGGGGCACCTGAATTCAATAATCAAGAGGTGTGCTCTAGTACTGCTGTACATTGGAAAACAGAATGCTATCGATGACAGCCTAAACAGATGGTAGTCTGTAATCATTAGATACAGCAGCTAATCACCTGGCTGGTAATGTCTGAGGGCATGGGAGATGGAGGTTTGGAGTGGACGTTGGCATCTTGAGAGATAAAGCCGGAATCATGAGAGGAGACGCTGCTCAGGCGATGAGCCCCTCCTGGTGGCAGATGCACCAAGCTGCTAGAAAGTGAGATAAAACCTTTTGATAAATCAACCCCCCTGTATAATATTATATTATTCCTTTTAATTCAGGCTGTAAACTTGTAGCATGGAGCCTCAAATTATTCTTATTTTGTCATGCTGAAGCTTGGCTACTAAAAATTCATCTTTATATTTAATTTGATTGTGGCTCGTTCATTGCTAACTTTCCCAGACACTTTAAGGCATATCCCTCTGTCAGACATGAACCCACATATTTGCATCATATTATTGAAACCAATGAATGAATCACGTTTAGTCACAATGATATCAGGCCAATGTAAGATGAGCACCTGCATAAGCTGCTCTTTCTGGAGCCTGTGCTGCTGGGGGAGGAGGGGGGAGTCTGGTAGGACCAGCTGTAGTCAGATCCCTTCAGATCCAAAATCACCTGGTGGAGCAAAGCACAAGTTACGTGGGAAGTCCACCAAACCAGAGAGTGAGTGCAGGTTTTTGGTATGTATTAATGTAGTGTAGTGATGTAAAGGAAAATATTTCATGCATCATAACATCTCTAACTTCATCATAGTTTAATGCAGTTTGATATATGTCTGAACACTTCATTTTTTTTCAATGTAAATGTACCTTAGACATGGCAATGGAAAGCAGCTAAGGAAATCCCTATACCATACCATATTTGAATGTACCATGAGAACTGTATATAGGCCAAAAATGTCCACAAACTTTATTGAATAGTAACTTATTAATCAAAAGGTGAAGATATATCAGAGGAGAATCCACATGACAATATGCAGTTAATCTCCAACCGAATTAAATGTACTGATGAAATGAACAACCACCAAGTGCAAAGTGTTTGCGTATTTTAGGAGATCACCTGTTCACTGGCCTCTGGTAGTTTATGTGGATCGGTGGTCAGCACAGTGAGGTCATCGATGATGGCCTGGAGATGAGTGACCTCTCCCAGCATCAATATCTCTCCGTTCTGAAAATCCACAGGACATAAAATCAGCTCAGACAGTTTTTAACAAGACCTGCAGCCTTAAAGGAAAAGCTTGATTAAACTTTATAGCTTTATTAGTTATTTATAGCATGTAAAAACTTGAATAAACCTTGTATGTATAAAGAAAATGTGTAGTGTGGTTCTGGTGATAATCATTAAAACAGTTATTTGGTAGATCTTCTGCCACCATTGATTTTACTTTTGTGAAATGTTTGTCATTATCCAAGTCACCCCTGATACATTCTTGATAAAAAAAAACATTTTTGGGTAATTAATATGTACTGAAATGGTTCTTGGGTCGTGGCTGATGATGCTCCCATGACAATACACATACAAAGAACACAAACTGAGAAATACCCTTTTCACTTAAGCTCCATAATGTTGCATTATTTCTGCTGGACTCACCACAACGGGCTGCAGAAAGCTGATGAAGGTGCAGTAGCGGCCCCTCTCTTCGAGGAGGGCTCGGCGCACCGCCTGCTTCTCCGTCTCCTCCATCAGCAGGTACATGTCGCTCACATCCTGCATAGCACTGTCCAGCTGAGGCTGCAGCCCTCCTCGACCTGTGAGAGAAGAAGATACAGACAGAGGAGGAGAGTGCGGAAGAGATAAAAAAGCAGATTAGAAGTAAAAGAGGAAGTAAATCGTAATCAGTGCATTATGGGGCACTAATTCAGTCATCACACACAGACAGATGCCACAAACGTGCAACATGAGCTGGCCAATCAGGCTGTAGCTGCGACAGATGAGAACACAGGAGATGTTTGAAGAGGATGTCAGTACAGATGTTCCACATGAGCTCATTACAGTGATGAAAACAGATTACAGGACAGAATGTCAACACAGCGGCAGAGCATTGTCGACCACTACACAGGAAACACAATCATGATGGAACACGTGAATCAGGACAGTTGCATGGACAATAAGCTGCAAACTGTTGGACCCCACACAAAAATGATGTTTAGAATTGCCTATTGTGGTACACCATAATGAAATGGATGCGTGTTGTGTCTTAGATGGAGAATGGTAATGCGTTCTGGAGACATGCCTTACAAGGGTTTTAAGAGACAGCAGACCAAAAAAAATCAGGCCTTAGGGAGGGATAAAATCACTTGAGTAGAAATGGAAATGGAGACTAGTCTACTGGTTTAGATGAATGTGGTAAGGTAAGAAGCTACTGTTTAAATACATACCTGGGAGCTCTAAAGTTTATAGGGTACACAGGTCAAGCAAGCAAGAGCACGAGAGGGAAAGACAGAGAGAAGAGGAGGGTCAGAGAGAAAAGTTTGCAACAGTGGGGCAGGATGCAAGCAAATGCATTTACAAGAAGGTAATTTAAGCACAGACACAAGTTCACAGCACAGCAAGTATATATAGCAAGTATATTTATAAACTGATTTTTTTAAAATGGCTGCAAAAAAATATTACAATATTACAAGCTCAACACATATTATATACATACACCACATGGTCAAAAAGTCCTGGGACACACCTTTTAATTATTTAATTGAGATGGCCCTAAATAGGTATAAACAGAAGACAGTGAACTATTTTGTAAATACTTATGTTAATAAGTGTCCAGGGAGACTGATGATGAAAATGCTCCAAAAATGATGCTAAAAATGACACAAATGGCAATTTTGTTCTCACAGTGGCTATATACATGAATGAATCCAATCCATATTTATTATCTGACCATCATTCTAAAAGTCTGATTATTCAATCATTTATCAAAATAATCCATACATGACATGAGCATTAATAAAAAAGAAAACTGGATTTTAGTTAACCGGATTATAAATACATGGTATTTCCACCAGAGGGTGCTGGTGTGAACAACGATCCCAATTCTTGTTATTGGGTCTGACCTTCATCTGTAACCCTTAATCTGACTCTAACCTGATTCATCCAACCAGCATAACGAGTCTGAGCCCTCCACTCTGACTCACACTGCACTGTAATGCTCAGTGTAGTGACTACACCAGTCTTTACAGAACAACAACTGGAGGCATTGAGACTGCAGTGTAGATTGCAGAGAAGGAATGAGAGGTGTGATGACAGAAGGGACTGACGGAGTGAACCAGACCTTTTCTGGCCTTCTTCTGCAGCTTCAGAGTGTCAGAGGACTTCTTCTTGATCTCCTGCCGGGATCGCTTGTACTCTGCAGATGGAAGCGATTGAGTTCAATATAATCGGAAAAGGCATATTGTTACAAAAATATTAAAATTGACTGGCTAATTGATGAGAAGAAATATTGAATAAAAAGGGTCAAAAGATAATATCTTTGGAGTAATTACAGTTATATAAACTGGCATTAATAAAGATTTTATGTTTGTGCTGCACAGTTACCATTTGGAAGTACAATGTTTTATTCCAGCCATGATATATTGTAACTGATATTCTAAAAGCGACATTTAGACATCAGTCAGACCTTTGGCATGGTCTTTATCTAGGAGGGCAGCAGTCTTCTTCCACTCCTCGATCTTGTCCTGGAGTGGTATGATCAGTCTCTCCATAAGAGCGCTGAGTGCGGTTGAATAAGAAAGACATAATAGCATCAGCAGAACAAAGCATGAGAAACATGAATAATAACAAAACAGCACCTGCAGGAAACAATGCATATGAGATGTGAAGTGGAAAACACAGTAAACCCTCGCTCAGTGATCTGAGTGTAAATTCACTATCTGCAAATATAACACCATCAAAGCCTTAAAGCAGCGGACGGGTCGATGGAAGTGTAAGGTCATCTGGACAGTGGAAAATCAATGTCTGGCATAGCCGGTGACTTTTCTCTCGCTCTTAATTGGAGGGGAGGCAGGGATGAAAGTGCTAAGACCATGTCTGCGTGGAACACTCACTTGGTGAAGTGTCGCAGTTTGGCCTCGATGCTGCGATGCCGCATGCACATTCGGGTCAGAGCGGAGCCGACGTCCCTGGTAGCACCTGGAACAGGAGGCACAATTAAACATTCGGAAAAAGCCTGCTGTGAGCATGAGGTCATGATCATACTCATCAAAAAACTATATTGTCTATATTGTCGCTGTCAACCCAAAACCTCATATGTCCAAAACTCCAGGAACTCAAAGAAACGATGTATATTCTAAATAAATGAATACTGTGTCTTCAAAATTGGTATATCTGTTTTTGAGACTTTTAACTGGTTAAGAATTTCTACATTTTACAGACCCACGTGGAGACTGACCAATAGAATCAATTTATGAAAGAAAACAACAAAGACCAAATTACGAGGTTACGCCAGACAGAAACGACATGCAAGGTGATACTAAAAGAGGCAATGCAGGAGCTAAACTAAAGCCTTCAATAATTTTGTCAGTAGACTATATCTATTATCAGCCATTGATAATAGATATAGTTAGATATGGTTCAATTTCAAAAATATTTTGGAAAGTGTTTAACTGTGTAATAACTGTAGGGGCATCCTGTATTTATAACATAAATGTACTTATTAATCTTTCATATCATGTTTTATTTTGCTTATTCTGCATATTTTATTTTGTATTTGCAGTTTTATGTTCACACCTGTGCCAGGACAGATTTCCTGTACATCCTGTACTAGAAAAATAAAGATTCAGACTCTGACCCTGACTGCAGCCTGACTCAGTCCTCTATTCTACACAACAAGGACCTCCAGATTTTTTTTTCATTTGATCCAATCATATAGCCTGTAGAGAGTTGATTGGAATGCAAACAAACCCCAAAACATATAGGTAAACTTCATTTGCAAAGAATTAAAAAACATTTTTGATGCACATCTCTATTTGAGTCATTAGAGTCATCAGAGTGAAAGAGAATATTTAAATATTTAAAAAATGAAAAACCAACATTGCTTGTAAAAATGAAAAAAAAAACAAACACAAAAACAAGAGCCCGGATAAATTAAGACCCTCCTGACTCCAGCCAACCCACTTCCTCTCTTCTGCGGCTTTGATGCGTCAAGAAACAATCATGACTCCCGTGACCCTGGAAATAATGACTTGGTAGCATTACTTTCCTCTCCAGCCAAGAGTAATTAAAATGGGGTCTTAAGATGCAAAGATCAGTCTGGGACCGCATGCAGTAAGGCTCAGCCAAGACTTCCCCATCTGATAAGGCCTACAGTAGCACTGTACTTAACCAGACCACTAGGCCACACCGGCTTTAAGGGCCTGGCTGCGAAGCCGGTCCGCATGCTGGCATAAACAGCTTTAAAAGTAAATCCAGGCAGCGTGTTCTTTTAAGATTTTATCTGTGTGAGCTTTGCGATCTATATGTTAAATAAAAAAGCTCCCATATGATTTAAATTAATGTGTAGCAATTAAAGTCACCAGTCTGTTAAAATCCAATTAAAGTCCTTGGTCATTTTCCACGAATGGAAGAATACAGGTGACCTTGGGGCTCTATGGTGCTTGCGGTTCTTGTGAATTCCTGCTTATGTTGCCACTGTCAGGTCTGGAGCAAACATTATTAATATAATTAATATATGTAATATATTAATATATTTAAAAAGCGTAAGCTGATGTTTCTAAGGTTATCATTTTGAAGCCATGAGGTTTTGCTCCAGTGCTGACAATATACATGCACCAGTGACACACTATATGGACAGAAGTATTGGGTCAGAACTGTTTTTCAGTGTTTAGGCTAGGTCCCTCTTTTTCAGTGAAGGGTAATATTAATGCTTCAACAAAGACATTTTAGACAACACCATGCTTCTTAGTGGAAGTGGACACAGTTTTGGGGGAGAACCTTTTCTATTACAGCATGACTGTGTCCCAGTGCACAGAGCAAGCTCCATGAAGACATGGTTGGATGAGTTCAGTGTGGAAAATCTTGACTGGCCCACACAGAGCCCAGACCTCGGTCCCATCCAACACCTTCGGGATAAACTGGAATGGTTGTGAGCCGAACCTTCTCATCCAAAATGAGTGATTGATCTCATTAATGTCCTATAAAATGAATGAGCACAAATTCCCAAAGAAACACTCCAAAACTGTGGACCAACTCCATTTTAAAGTGTATGTTTTTGAGTGCAAAGTCATAAAAGTCCTTTTTGGGGTAATGGTCAGCTGTCCAAAAAGTATTGTGTCAGCTGTCCAAATACTTTTGTCCACATATGTGTGTCCAAGTTTCAGTATAAAAACTAGACCGTGTCACGTGTCACTCCACATTTTCTCATGGTATGTGCTATAGTTTCAGAAAGTGTAAACATGTGCGTGTGCATGTGAGTGAAAGGAGAAAAGTTTAGCCTGCCCTTCCCATTCCCCCTTTCCCCCTTGTTCCAGCTGGTCCAAAGGGAAAAGGAGGGAGTGCAGTGAAGGGATATCCCTCTATTCTTCCTCACTGTGTCTGCCTTTCCTGTCCACTTGGTTTCCTAAACACCATTATTGCAGGAGAGAATGGGAGAGGCCTGTGCTAACCTGGTCTGCTGCTGCGGTACTCACTACAAAACACACCCAGCCACATGGCTGACCACACTGCATGTACCAGGAGACCCTCACTGCTCCGCATGTACCTGAAGTAAGACTCTCCAGGCTGTGCACTGCTGATACTGCTTACGGGACACTTTCTAAACACAAAGCACACAAATCTAGAACAGATGCTAAATCATTTTTTACACTGAAGGAAAAGCAGAAAAATGTAATATAGCGAACCTTAAATTACAGTTGACCAAGTATCAGGCAACTTCAAACAATAACATTCAGATTTCCTCAACAAATCCTTAACACTGGGAAAAGCCTCAAGTATTATTCTGATAAGACTATCATCTGAAACCACAACACACTTTTCTTAACCAGTATTTCATGCTGATTTCATATCTGCTTTCAATGTTTTTCAGTCAAATGTTTTTGAATTATGAGAATATTTTAGTTTGCAATAGACTTGCATGGGATTTTTATTTAACCGCATGAACCAATCAAGTAACTGTTTCAATATATTCAGTGCAAAGTCAGACAGACGCACACTGTGGCACAGAAATAATGATCAGAGTCAGTCAGCACCACTGTTTCTTCAAAAATGCTTATAATATCATTATAATATGCTAATTATAGCAACTAGCACGCAATATATAACTAGCTTCATCTCAGGGAAAAACTAAAATCAGATTTGAAACCAGCATTAAAAACAATTCAACCCACATAAACATATCTGATTGACCTGTGGACCTGTGTAAACTTCCTTCATTATTTATAAATCATCATTTTTCAGTAATCCATCAAAACTTTAAAATAAATCTTTCAACATTAAAGTAATTCCTTTCACTGTTATTTCCACTTGTAAGTTAAAAAAAGAAGCTTACGAACTATTTCTGTACCACTAACACACCAATATGACGTGTTTGTCTTTGCTCGACCAGCTAATATCACCCAGAGACAACACAATATTGAAAATGTTTCTGAAAAAAAATGTATGCCTTGTGTTGCAGTTGAGATGTACTTGGATATACTGGGATGTACTGTGCTACAACCAAGATGAACTGGGATGGACTGGGAAGTACTTGTGCTGCAGCCCAGATGTACTGGGATGTATTAGAATACACTGGGATGTCCACTGCAGTCTTGGTGACTGTGACAGGATACAAAGTAAATGGTGAGTCAGCTGAAAGGGGGCTGCAAAACAATGTAAAAACCACCCAAAATATCATCCTGACAAGCACAGGTACACAGGCACTTCTACACCCAACATGCAGGTTACATACGGATAAACACAGTTGTACCCACTCTTGCACATATTCATGTCTTGAAACAACTAAAATTTAATTAGATTCACCTCATTGCCTACAACAGACCATTGCTGAGATGTTCTGCTCTATTACATTTTCTTCTCTTTGGTACCTTTCTGAAGTTCAAAGCTGCAGCTCAAAGAAGAACAGGCCAGTGAGAGGGGGAGGGGCAGTCAGTTATCTCAAAAACAGACCATCCCAATGTCTGTTAACTTTATGCTGATACCCTCCACCCACACACACATACACATACGCACACACAGACACACACACACACCTGCCAGCTTCCCTTTCCCTTCCCCTCCCTTGAGGGATCAGCTGACAGCTCCATCCTGAAAGTGCTCAGAGACTTCCTGAAACCAGGAGTCCCCTGGCCTCCTGCCCTGACCGGACGTGCGGCTCCCACAGCCTTACTCAAGTCACGTGATCAGGCCTGAGATGGTCCATTCAGCTGCTGCTTCTACATCCAGCACCTGCCCGTGCATGGGGAAACCATTTAGTCCAGCTGGAGCAGCAAGGGTAGGGGGCTCTCCGGAGGGACTCACACGATATTCTGCCACTCAGAGCCCCAGACATTTACTTCTGTGCAAACCTCTGACAGCACAGGGCAATATGGAAAAGCTATAATAAACATGACAGGAGCTTCATTAACCCCTTATACCCCAAGGACTCATCAGCAGTTCTTTCAAGACTCCCTCAATCTATGACTATTTAACCTATATAGCAGTTTCACAGAGGCCACTGAATTAGTAGGAACTGCATAGCCTTAAAGTGCCCAAATAATTGAAAATAGCATTTTCCTTGTTTTTCCTTTCAGTAAAAGAGGTTAAATACATAAAACAACTCATAAACTACCCATATGACCAATGAACCCAAAAACATCCCGATTTGCAGAAATTGCAATTGATGTTTAGCCATTCCAATCGTCAGAATTACTATTTTTATAAGGTGTAAAAGAAAGCAGCTCATTTACATATACAAGGCAAAGTGACAGAAATAATCTGTTTAATTCAAGGCATTACAGTGAGGAAATGGTTATGTAATATCAAGTTAGTATTGTTTTGTGTTCATTTTGCACAGTTTTGCTATATAAACCTATACAAATTTCAATGGTGAAAAGTCAAAGAACTAATTAGGATAAGTAGGACTGAAAAATAAGCCTAGGCATTAAGGGGGAAGCATTATGAAGCTCGTCTATCCACATTTTGGAGAGGACGCTTTGTGACATCTGTTTTATAAGTCTGTCCATAACAGGAAAACACTGGAGCTCTGATGGTTGAACGGGACGCCTCCCATATCTGACCTGCAAAGACATTTTCAAAATCTGACTCTAACACAAATTTCATTCCATTTATGTAATTGAAAAATGAGTGTGATTTCAGATAAAGAAGGAGGGAGATATGATCTGTCAGTCTGAACATGACACACAAATGTGGAGCACACTCCAGCCACGCATTACAGCAAACTACAGATGGGTAATCTCTGATCAAACAATAACCCAACAAATGACAGTAATGATAATGTCTCTCAGATATTATGTGTGTACTGTTGTGAGAAGCTAGAGTCATGAGGGATGTGACGAGCAAAACTATCCAACAATACTTGCAGAAAGAAAAATACTGCTATAAAATAACAACAACAGGAACACCCCTTCCTAATGCAATGAAATTACAATGAATTCATGTTCTGATGATATTGATGATGCAGTGTCATTGAGCTAAAGCGTACTGGGACGGTTTTAGATCTCAGCTCCTCTAGTGAGAGTTATTCTCCTTTGTAGGATGTGTTTCTTGTGCACTCTTTCTAAATGCCCTCATTTGCTGTCTGCTCCCCTGGCTCTTGCTCGCACTCCCGATGTGTGTGTACGCGTGCAGGTGCAGCCGAGGCTGCCAGGCACATTGGGGCTGTGTGTATGTGTGTGTAGAAGCCTGCAGTCTCCATGGTTTTTCTCCAGGGTCTACAGAGGAGCTGCTCAATGCCTGGCACTGCAACAGAGCATCAGTGTGAGCAAGTCAAACAGAATTATTCATGGGCGTCTCGATTCATCTTCCTGCAGCTCGGCGTGTCTTTCTTATGTCCTCACACACAGATAAACACACACACACACACACACACACACACACACACCCACACACACACACACACACACACACCATACAGACACACACATTCACACACCCACACACACACACACACACACACACACACACACACACACCTACACACAAAGTGACTGCAGCTTAAAGACCTGATTCTGCCATATCTAACTTTGGCTAACATCGCACTCTTACCTACACCGTGTCTACTGCAGTTTACTTGACACAAGTGAAGACGAGATGTGATGATTACAACTCTGACACCACAACGGTCAATATTTTACAGATAAAATGCATCAGATCTGAATGCTTTAGGTTCATTACAATCCAGAATGAATTTTACATACACAAAATGTACAAATGTAAGGAAACTATCAACAAATACAGACAATTGCAACAATATATAAACTTAGTTTTTGGCTTTTAACATTTAAAATAAACTTGAGAATTTCATTTTGGCCAAAACCAGAGAGTGTTCTGAGTGTATGAATGCTAAAATAGAAGAGTTAGAATAGTTCAAATGATGATGAATGATACATTGAATATTATTATATGTAGAAGCAACAACATTTATAGATGCACTTCTACACCCCCATAAGTTGCATTGTAACATGGGTGTTCCTGACACGGGTTTTCACTGACTTGGTGAAGTTTCTTGGAATGTTTTGTTCCCATTCCTCCAAAAGTATGTGCAGCCAGCCACAACACCAGCAGAATTCATAACTGGTCAGTGAATCAAAGTGTCCCTGGCCTGCATATTTTACTGTTTTCCTGTCCTAACTTTCCTACTCACTTCAGAAACAAGACCTTCTTGACTTGTAGTGGGTGTTCAAGACCAAGACAAACTAATATCTATATCTATATGTCACATTGTTCGTTTATAGATCGG
>JBBKCR010000018.1:11622589-11648000 GCA_037577295.1 Ladigesia roloffi
TATATATATATATATATATATATATATATATATATATATATATATTTATTTACTGCATACAAATATCACATTTAAACACATGGAACTCTCTTCATGCTAGATCACTGTAGTGAAATGAGGATAAAGAGCACAGATTATCAAAAATAGGTTTATTATTTTGGATTTAAGTATTAGTAAGATCACATTGAATTCCCTTGTAATAAGAAATTGTCCATTAATTTACATAGAGATTATAATATGCACTTTCTTCAAACTTCTTAACATGTGACTTTATAGTGAACGTATTTATGTATGAATTTGTACCACCGCCTTTGAATGTATCCCTTTTTTACTACAAATAATTGACTACAATCTCGCATCTAGAGATTCCTCCCTATATGCAGCCTTTCCTATAACCCTTTGGGCATTTCAGTGTTGTTGAACTTACCTTGAAATTGTAGCATCAAAAAAATAATTACATTTGAGTTTGTACCTGCAACTTACAAAGTTAATAACTAGAATTTGGAGAGCCATATAAGAGAGTATTACTCAGATAAGTGGAGCTCCAGTAGGCATCCAGTAAGTGAAGATAGAAGGTGGGTGTTTCTAATAAAGAAGGATCTACTGAAGTTTGAAGCATGTCTGGAGGCCTTGTAATTTAATTTACTTGTGTATTATTTTACATTGTATGTTGGGAAATATTTTATGCTCATACTTTGACTCTGTGAAATACAGAGAAATGACACAATGGAAATTATGACACCCCCATGATAACCTTTATATATCCTAGCTAATACTCTTTTCCCATGGTGTCAAATAAAGAGAGATATATCCCAAGACAGACAGAAAAAAAAAACGAGAAAGAGAAAGGGCAAGGGAGAGGGTCAGTAAGAAAATGAGTTTCAGAAACTGGACCCTTCAATTTAACAGGGATATTCCAGTGTAAGCTCAATTTTCTAAAACTGAGCCACACACTTAAATACACAGTTGCAATGTATTTGTTGAATTTATTTGTTGAATTCCCTATTTATCCTCCGCTCAAGTTATGGACTTTTATTAGGTTTTAATGTGAAAATAAATAGAAACTTTGGAAAACATAATGCTGATTGGCAGATGTGGGGTGTTCAAAATTCTGTATATAGCTGCATGTTGTATGCATCTCCATGTTCTTAATTTTTCAGGATTTTTGATAAATTAAGGCAAAAATCATGAAGGGTTTATGTCAAATTAAGCAGACCAGTCTGAATAAATGGCAAATCTAATTCTAACATCTTCTTATAATGTATCAATTGCTACAATGCATTTCTATATCTATGTTGCAGCTCAATTTTTTTGTGTGTGGGGGTATGCGTTTAAGCACTTACCTTGGGCGGTGTTTGTCTGACAGTGTCTGAGTCAGACCATCGTTGTTTGAGCTGGGAGGAACTGGGTAAACACTCGCAGAATGTCTGCATCAACAAACAAAAGCATTATTGTTTTGGAGCCAAAGTCACAGAAATATATGTGGCCTTAAGAATAGCTACCTTTCCCTCCACTAAGTAAATGTTAACATGCAATAAAATCTAAATGCACCGAATTATGAAATTATTCACTGTGTTGTCTGCAAGTTATTTGTAGTCCAACTAACTATCCAGGCCTTAATACCTGGCACATGATGCTCCCAAACTCAATGATAGAATGGTAATTCCAGGGCCATCCCTTTGTATGCACACATCATGCATTATCTGAGGGGCATCAAGTACTGGATATGTAATAAACTGAACTTTTAATTTCGAATCTGCATCATAAAAAATTTTACTCAGCGAACACAAATGTTCTGGGTAAAGGTGGAAAAGGAAGAGACCTCCAGTAAAATGGAGCCTTTTGCGACTCTGGAGTTCATATTATTTCTTACTGCATATTTGACTTATGATGAATTTGGGTGTTTTTTAAAAAGTAATATGCATGTAAATTTCTAATTCCCACCCAATTTCAGTGTGGATGAGGGAAGGGGAAGTTGTGTATTACAACTATCAAAAGATTGTACTTGCCAAATCTTAACCATGTTGGTCTTTGGCCCAGCAACCATATTAGAATTTTTGAACACGAACATTTATGAAAATTACCAGCTTATGATTTCTGAAGCCTGTTTGAACAAACTGCAGCAGATATTTTTTATCAGACATGGTTGATATATCTAATATTTCTCATTATAAAATTGTTGTACTAATAGAATCCCACAATTTTTTTGGAGGGCAGTCTATTGTCATAGTATATTACTAGACTTATTTTACTAGACATATATTAAGACATATTTCTAGTAGGTGTGGAGGTAGCTCAATGGGTAGGACACTTGCCTCTGGACCATGAGGTCGTGGGTTTGAATCCTACCCCTAGCACAACCACTGGGTCCCTGGGCAAGACCCTTAACCCCAAGTTGCTCCAGGGAGACTGTCCCCTGTAGTTAGGGAATGGACGTCGCTTTGGATAAAAAGCGTCTGCTAAATGCCGTAAATGTAAATGTAGTAAGGAAGAACTAAAACATGAATAATACACAACATATGACAGGCAATGGAATGCCCCTTATGAAAACAGCAATGACAGACTTTTGAATAGAGGTGAACATGCCAAGAAACATGTCTTTGAGTGTCATTTTGATGTGATTTATTTGTCATTTCCTGTGACAATGTGCTAGAAGTGAGTGGACTGTGGTAAGTGTGAAGCTGACGCTAATCTCCTGCACCAATTCTCACCCGTGCCCTACACTCCAGATGGCTGGCACGGATACATGCCATCTGCCAGTCCAGAGCACCCAGGCAGATTAACAGCACACTACACGCCACACACACACACACACACATACACGGCTGCACTGAAATTCAGTCTATGTGTCAAAGCAAGGTAAAGAGGATTAAAGGCCTTTGCCTCCATGCCACAAGCTGCAGAGATCACACTGAAGAGCCTTACACACAAACACACACACAAAGATATCAAGGAAGGTCTGAGCACAAACACAGAACACACAAACAGGCCCCGGGGCCATCATTAAAACTACACCCAATTACTACGACTCCTCTCAACCCAAGGAGGTCTGAGACTTGCTCCCCAAATCCCTTCCCTACAGAGAACACAAAGCCCTAGGCAGACTTTCATCATTCTTAAAATACAAGGTAAGGCTTAATCTAGATTGAGAAATCCAGTGTAGGTTATCACCTTGTTTTTTGACATTAAAATAATTTCTATGACATGCACTATACTATTTTAACAACCTTGCATAACCCTTTACCTATTTCTCTTGGTAAGTACTATTATATGTACATATTTATGTATTATTTTGTTTTATCTTCAAATAACTGTCACAGCTGACAATCAATCAAGTTTCACATTAGCTTGCTAATCATTTGTTATTTCTATAACATCTATAGAAAAACACTGTCAGTGGAACAAGAACAAATCAAAATCAGTGCTGGATTTTATTTATGCTCTTGTGGCTAAAGCCAATCAAATCTTCACCACAATATTTTGACATCTAGAGTAAAATCTTTCCAGTAGATTTGGGAATGTTACTATGGCACAGGGGTAACTCCCAATTCGTACCTTAAATATGAAAAGAAACCCAGAAGAGGACGTGTCTACATACTTTTGGACATGTGCAAAACAGGACCAAATAAAAAAACAGTACCCCAAATCACAAAACAACATAACAATGCTTTCTGCACAGATGAAGGCCTAATTCCCAAACCATGGCACACAAAAACAAAATGTCTTGCAAGTGTGTCAACAAAGGCCCAGAGGAACAAAGCGCATTTCGGTACAAAAGAGTTTCTGAGTAAATGTCCCTCTGAAACAATTTTCACCCTTCTTGCAAATGTAAACAAATGTGGCTATTCTTAGAGGTCAGCCTCACAAATTTAAAGCAGACAGAGACATCAAAACCCTCCACGCCTGTCTGACACATGTTCTAATACACTCCCTTCTAACTCCCACATCTGCTCTATAAATACTGACAATGAAGCCATTCAGTTGTGTCAAACTTTTCTAACACTTTGGGTAGAAGCACATAAACCTGCACTTCTCTTCGTCATAGTCTGCCCTGCTCTGATCCCCTTCTACAGAACAGAGTGGTCAACACTGGCAAACCGTCATTTGAAACATGTGCCATCTATACTGCCTTGTAAACCAGCACAACATGAAACACAGCAATTACTGCAGCCATCTGACTAAAACAACCCAAAAAAATTAGGCCAGTTTTCAGGAAACTTTGAAGTAAAACATTAGTATCATATTGCAGAAGAGCTCTCATGACAGGGGTTCTTGTTGTTTTGAAGACACCAACTGCCTTCAAATTGTATGAGTCTTGAATCTGTGGAACACGATACATTTTTCCATGACAGACATTTCATAACAAATGGATTGACGCTAGCTGTGCAAAATCACCTGAACTAAAACCTGAAACGAGCACATACTACAGAACATCTTTTCTATCTCCTAAATTATCACCAGCCTGGAAAGCTTTTAGTACGATTGTAATGAAAACTAAATTTGGAAGAACAATTAAAGACCCCAAAATGCTGTACCGTGTACATACATGAACATACAATTCATGCACCAAGAAATAGATGAATACACTTTATCAATTGTGCATCTCATAACACTATGACTAATTACACAAAGTCTATTTACTTTCGCCAATAATTGTGTTGATGTGGTGTATTTTACTCGTGTGAAAATGATTTGAAAGTGTGTTTTTGATATTGAGTAAAATATATGCAAATGTATGAACTATATGTATTTTACGAGAGAGAACTGCATTCTACTGTATGTGAACAATTAGAAAGTGACATTGCCCTTAATTGGGTTGCTGAATGTGTGTCAGTAGGGAGAGTTGGGGATGCAGGATGTGGCCTGATGGCAGTGTTTTAGTGAAATCTCCAGCTGTGCCAGCACTTCCAGCCTGCACCTGATTCAGAAAGGACTGATTGCTAACACTTAATACCAGGGATTAGCAACTCCGTTTCTATTGGCGGGCACCAGAGCGGACAACATCTTCTATGTTGCTAAATTCCAGACTTAAAATCAAGCCACCACACACAAATATTCGTGATACTTTTTGGAAGATCACCAAAGAGAAGACTAAACTCAGTACAAAATGCTGATTATCAATGATAGCCAGTTTAAATTTGCTGTTCTATTTGAGGCATGTAAGGAGTGATCTAATGAAATGTTTTTAGGAAGAAGATTTAAGGACGGAAGCAAAAAATGCTCCAGTAAGAGCCATCCATCAAACAGTGACAAACCCAATTAATTGCCATGTGTAAGTTCAGCATGGAGCATCATTCCCTGAGGAGAAATGGAATGATCCGGTCTATTGACGTCTGGTAATGATTCAGCAGGCAGCAGGAGGAAGGGTTTGGGGGAAGATTGAGACTTTGCTATTTAACAGCATGATTTTTCATTCATTTATCAATATCATCAAAAACCTCATCATTTGTTGTTTGTCCTTTTTACACATTTTTTTAAAGATCAGCTATATAAGCATTTGGAGCTGACCAGTGGGAGTGGTTTCAAATGACCTGGAATCAAATGCTTAAAATAAGCAACATTTCTTTCCTTCTTTTACAAAGATATGACTGTGGTGAAATATGGATTATTGTGGGATTTATGGCCCTTTATCAATACCATCAAAATCATCAAAAATCCCTTTCCTTTGTTGTACTTCCTTTTCACGCGTTTTTAAAAAGTGGATATTTAGAACTGACCAGTGGGAGGGGTCTCAATGACCTGGAATAAATAAAATTAACAATATTTTTTACCTTCATCATAAAGGTATGTCCGTGATGACATATCAATTGTTGTTGGGATTTATGGCCAGATCTAACAAATTAATCACATGCTTTAGCTGCAAAGTTGTTTCCACACCCTTCAATAATATAAAAATGATAGGTAGTGTGAGGGTGTGAGTGTGAAAGTAAATGATCTGAGCAAGACTGAGCATGTTTGTCCCTGAAGATCTGTAGCTAAAACTAGGACAAACCTCTAAAATTCCGCACCCCGGCAACAGCAGTCCATCCAATCAACTCACTCAAACTCGCTATACTGTCTTTATTGACAGAGATGTACCAAAGCTTTCAGTTTTTTCTGCAGGCAACTTATTTAATTCAGCACTAACCTACAACTATGGAGCACTTGTTATATGCTTATAGTTTGTTTAGGTGACACTGGCCTGTGATGTTTCCATTTTTTTCATTGCACTACATGGCTAACCTTGTATAGTAGCTGTGATGTTTGTCTGGAATGCAAATCCAGCTGGATCTGGCTTAGATTTCTGGATTTTAAAACGATGTGTGTATCAGCAACAGCACTGGCAGATCCGTAAATAGAAAATAACAGCATGGGCACAAAATTCCCTTTCTGTACATCTATTTACAAAACATCTGATCTTTCGAATCATCTACTCATGACATATAATGATTCCTATCCCATGAAATCCAACACAGTGTTCCTCTAGCTGCCTCTATCTGAACTGAAAGCGAATCACATAGTCTGATCTCCACTGGATACCTGAGTTTCGTCTAGTCACTCTATTCAGGCAACAACCTTGGAAACTGTTGTAGCCCATAGCAACCGCCATCAGCACACGAAGAGAAAGGTGGATGCTGCCTGCAATTCATGAGGCACTAAGAATATGCAGTTCTGCACAGAGTCAGTTGCAAAGCTGGTGGGATATGGAATGCAGATAAAAAGGCAGATGCTAACATGGTTAATCCTGTTCCGTGCCTACAGCTGTGTCTGACCCACATCTTAAAATGGTGCCAATGAAGACTAAATTCAGTTGAGCTCTTTGAGACCAGAATTGCTACATCAGACTAGCTGAAAAGGTGCTGTCACTCGAGAGTTTAACGCTCAAAGATGCGCAGTCAGGGTTCTGCCCCAAAGCTAAAATAAATTGAAAATATCCCAAAGCAAAAATAAACTAAAAGTGAAGATGAGTGAATGACCACTGCTGTGAATGACCACAACTGTCTTTGACTATTATCAGTAATAGTCATTAGCAATTAATTATTTTGATTCTTATTAGATCAGTAATGAATAATTAAGATTAACTGAACAATAATAATCCTGGAAGGAAAGTCTCCAAAATTTCATGTGTGTAAATAAGGATGTCTTCTTTAAAGAATGGTTTACATAAAAATATCACTCACTTGTGTGTCTATCTGGCTTTTTTAGTGTCTGAAAAAACAGTTTTAGAATTTAACATAACTATTATAACAGCCAAGCTACTGATAAGATCCATTTTAATCAATTTTTTTTGTTTCTTCCACTGATCATGACAGCCCTAATTTCAGGACTATTTTACATGGTGCACTGTTTATGATGTCCAATTGTGCACAAATTAGTTTGAGGTCTTTGGAACAACAGTCGCCTCATCAAAAATGTTTTCCTTCACAACTACAAGCAGTTTCCTCACAAATTTTACCTCTTGTGTTTGTCGCCATGTCCGCAACCTTCTGAAAGGCATCCAGGAAAGCTGCTGCAGCGAGTACTGTGGTCCTGAGGAGTGCAAGAAGATCATGGCATGAAGGAACATCACTGCACAGTCTCAAACAAACAATAGAGTTCTGTCAAATCTAAAAGTTTGGAATGTGCTTAAAAACAGGCAAACCATTTAAATACAATTAGAAATTGGTGAAAAGGTAATAAAGTCATATTTGGTTGAAACAAACACCACTATTCAATTCCACTAATGCTGGGAAATATGAGTTTCATTGCTTTGTCTGTAACTGAAAATGTATTGTTGATATTAAAGCACATTTAAAACAACTTTCATGTCCCCTTTCTTTCTTATCTTTACAGTATAAATGCCCACAGAACACAAGAATAACATCAAGACCATGATGCAAATCACAGAAATGGTCAATAGTCATTACCTCTTAGAAGACTGGCAGGCAGGTCAAATACTAAGGAATACTGAAACAACGGTATGCATGAATAAAAAAATGAAAAGGCATAAAGTTGATCACCTGAGTTGGGAGTGTAGCTTTGTGGCCTTGGCACTGAAGTCTTCCCACACAGGGTATGAGTTCTAAAAAGAAAGCAATATGAGGGTCAAGTTAGAAAGTTAACAGTGACCCAAGTCAAGGTCCTTCATACACCATTTCACTCTCACACACAGGTACACAAGCATTTCAACACACGATCGCCAGTCTTCACATTCCATCATGATGGAAAAACACCTCAGATGAGGAACAGATGCTCAGTAAAGCATAAACAGACACCAGCTCACTTCTGCCACACACATCATTCCCTCCATTACTACCCGTCTAAATCGTGAAACTAGACAAAAAAGACGTTGTGTCTTCAAGGCTGTTGCTCCCAAATCAAGAAAAGAAAACAGTAAAATAATATTGGGTATTAAGAGCATTTCATAGAGAATGTTCTTCTCTGTTTACAATCATTCTCCACAAATATGTCCCTGAAGGCTTTGTGCAACAGCTTTTATGGCTCCAATGAAAATCAGATACGCCTTGTCCAGCAGATGCTCCTCAGACATCGAGTAGCAGAACATGAGGACTGCCAGTAACCTCTTAAAGCCTCAGAGCACAGTCTCTGCGTCAACTTGTAAAAGAGACCCCAAAAGCATTCCTAAGAATAAATGTGTTTTAACAATAGACTCAATATCATTCTTTTGTAAAGGGTTCAACCTGAAACATGAGACATGTGTGACTGTCTCTAATGAAGTGAGCGTCTCTGATGGCCACAGACACACTGACACCATATTTGATATCATCATCTCTGTTCTGAAGGTAACTGAGAGTAAACTAGATCAACAAGACCTGCTCATTTTCAAGATTATCTGTCAAATGTGAGTCTAATGAGTTGCTCTAGCATTCTATCAAGCTCCAGAACAGACCAGTTGTGCTGGCATGTAGTATGACAAACGTTTTGGTACCCATGGTCAGCTGACATGACTTTTATTATTTTCTTCATGAATGCTCAACTGTACAGATGCTCAACAAAATACACATTTCTGCATGTTTTAAAGAACTATTACACGCCACAATTACTGTGAGCTCCAGGCAAATTCCTTGTGGTTTGTGTGAAAGTGGCTACACATTTTGGTTTCTTTTTTATATGTTCAACTGACCAGAACTTGTGCACTCCATATTGTCATTTTAACTATGTTCCCTGTAAAGGACATGTTAACTTATTTCTGAATAGTAAATGAAGCATCTGTCTGTATACACAGTGTGCTACTGCAAAGAGAACAGACATGCACAAGGTATTAGAAGGCCTTTAACAAAAGAATAGTTTTAAATAAAACCAGACTGTGAAAGAGTTTATTGATACATTTCAGACACAAAGCTAATTTCAGCTGTATTGGTCAACATTTGGGAACCCTTGCTGGAAATCACAATCTGTTTTCTGTAACAGAAAACAAAAGGAAACACAACCAGATTTAGAAAATAAAATGACATAAGCTTTTGTCTCCCATTACTTTCTCACATCTATCCCTACCAATGTAAAATTTTTACATTTTTAATATGGAAGAACATAGAGTCATTTCATCTTCTAAAGCATTCCAAAGTGTTTGTTGCCACAGAGCTTTTGAATTAGATACACTCTTGAGTCATTACTGCCATGCTGAACGCATTTACCTCCACAGCTAGCTTTGTGTCCACTCTAATAGCCACAGGTGGCTAATTAGCTTTCCTGTCGTGTGGAGAGCTGAAGGCTATGGAGAGACTGATTCTGAGGCAGATGAAGCGAAGAGGTTGCTGCAGGTCAAGAAAGGCCTGTAGTCCTCCAAATCCAGGTGGACCCTTCAGTCTTTAGTGGCACTGATATGCAGCAACAGTGTTTATTGTGTCAATTTCTTTTTTGTCCTTCATCTCCAAGTAATATGTCCACGTTTCGAAGGACATGATTGAGTGTTTGAGGCCCCATTCCCAATCTACACAAAATAAAGCTTTCTATACGGTTCTGGGCTTCGACATAAACTGTAAGCAACTTTTATAATAGACTATCAAAAAAAAAACATAAATCCTGTCCCCATTTTGAGGTCATTAAGCTTTACATACAATTAAAATGTTGTATTCTCTGTACCGTATATGTGGAAAGTTATTATAAACCTTTCAAAGTGTTGGACAAACAAAGGCATTAGGTAAAAAGATAGTTATTTACAAAATATTCCAACTGTGACATTACTCCAACAAATCCCTTTAAGATTTCGGTCACTGTAAGACATTTTATAGCATTCATTTTAAATAACCATTCAATTTCAATCAACTACAAGCATGTATTAAATACTGCCCTGCATTATATCTCTGTTTATTAAAGCCTACTTAGCCTTCATGTCCTCAAATCCTTTAAAAGTCTGCTTAACCCAAAGGTCAGCGTCACACTGGCCTCAGCTCCCATTGTAGCACCCAACATAATAAACAACGAAGTCAGTTCAGTCTTGCTACCAAACTGCAATTAAATACAAAAGACTATCCTAGCATAAGGATGGAGAAAACCTTTAAAGCCACAGAGGGGCTTTCCCTGAGCACACACTGCATTGCTGACATCACTACTCTCTCTCCTACGTCTTTCCCCGGGAGTTAACGTGCCACATGTCAAACAAGCAGAACATTGCCAGCCCTGAACCCACGCCAGCACTCGGCCTTTCAACGCCGCGCGGTCATCGGTGCTGGCTCCAAGCCAGAGAGGTTCGCTCATATGATGGCATTTTGTGAGCAACGGTAACAATCACTGCTGCGAGACAGGAGCAGCATGAGAAAATAGTAACCATCCATCAAACACTACACACTGACACTATGTTCTACTACAATAAAGCAAAGGCTTGGCAGGGTCCCCAGAAGCTTACTCGCTATTGTGGGGTGTGAGATCTGAGCAAGGGTGGATAGCAATTTGAGCTGAAAAGTGATCACAAAAGTCAGGTACGTGGGAGGCCTCTCTATAAATAGCCAATCAAGTATATAATATGACAGCAGGAGAACAGGAAGAGGGTGCACTCGTCTTCAATTTTCTCACTTTTGAATTTCCATTAGCTCACAGTAACATTACCCATACTATCAAATATCACTAACTCAAATATGCACACCGTGTTGGGTCTGTTTCAACAGCAGACAGATCATTTCAACCATTCACACATTCCTCCTATCACACTGGTAACCAACCTGTAAAAATAATATTATTTGAATCGACCACACCATATTTATGCACTGACACATTATAATGTTTCTGTCCAATAAGTCAAAAATGGTAACTATACAGTAGAAGGATAGAATGCTCTTTACTTCCAATGTACTCTAATGAAGAGGTTTTATTCCATGTAATTCTGGAGCATTCATCTACTTGTCTTGAAATGTTTATAGAACCCAAGAATAAGTAACTGCAGTTTTCAAATGATTTCCCAAAAAATTTTTTAAATGGAGATGCACATGTTTTGGACAGAAATATGTCTGTATTAACAATCTAAAACTAGCTGCAGGTGGAGTAGCTGGATATCATGATGCATCTTCTAAATGGCGTAATGGAGGCAAAAATTTAATTGGGGCCTGATAACCCTCTGACCCCTAAATGGCAGGTTAAACTAGTGACACTATAATTAGTTTGTCTATCTTTATCTGCTTGTTAGTAGACTGATCACAAGCTGCGCACCAATAACTAATCACCATTTATTTCACCCTTATTGTTTTAGCATAGTGCATTTTGGGTTCTAGAGTCTGTAACATGGTTCCATATCAATAGACTCTACAGAGCATATATTACTGGATCACAAGTATCATGCATATCAAATTCATCAAATGGGAATGGTAATACTAATCACATGACCTATAAATAAACTATAACAAGTTCATTCACATTGGGGCTCCGTTGAACTGCATTAGAGTAGACAATGCCCTTTGCTAACCATGTCTGGTGGTGGGTCTTTGGTGGCCTTCACCAAAACAATGAGTGGTAGCTCATTAATTTTTACTTCAAACTGCACTGATGGCTCTTTTGGTGAAAGAACTAATGAGCTGTCATCTCAGTCTCACGCATAAGAGGTGATTCAATATCACAGCATTTACGGCACACATATGGTCATCATAACATAATGCCACCATCTAGTTACGGTTTTACTCTGTCAGGCTGGGTGGCGTCTAGATGCTCATGCTCTCAAAGAAATAAACATTAATTTGAGAAACTGATTTTTCCAGGCAGGCTGCACATCTTGCCTTTTGCTGGCTACGATTTTGGGTTCACAACAAAGCCCCTTCCTCCATGCTGCGCCCCCTCACCATCAATCCCAGCATCAATGGTCCAGGCAGCTGGAGCCCAGTGGGAACAAAGGCAATAAAAACAGCCTTACATGCACCATAGCTCAGCACATTGCACACTATACAGCGTTTAAAGGTCGTGGTACCTTCATATCATTGACAATCGCTTGGAATAATCCACCCAGGGCTCCACACTCCTTCTCCACGCTCTCCATGTTGCCAGATCCTCGCTGAATGAATGAACTAAATTAAAATAAACGGTAAACTGGTTGTGATCAGAAAGGATCGATTTCCAAACCAGGAGAAGGGAGAAGAGAGACCTGCCGCTCACATCCCGTTCAGAAGGAAAACTTGCTTTGGGTGAGACGAAAAACGCGCTGGAGATGGATGGCGACAATAGAAGAAGAACAATTGAACGAGTGGGGTGTTAATCTCTGCCCGGTCGTCAGAAGAGGATGGCTGGGGTCAAAAGATCTGATTCTCCCTCCCAGCCCCCAGTTCAGGCTCGATGAAGCGGTCCACCACACCAGGGCTCTTTCATACCCAGCGCACAGAGAGAGAGTGCTTCCAGAGCGGCCCTCTCGGTCCTGGACCGATCTCACAGGGCTGGACTAAAACAGACCCCAGCGCTGCAGCAGGAGAGCTGTAATTCGACACTGGGAGGGCTGGGGGCGGGACAGGATAGGGGGCGGGGCCTAGAGAGACATATGGACATATGGAGCACGGTTTTAGGACGAGGACAATTGAACGATGGGCTTCTGTCTCTAAGTATTCTCCCCAGAAGAAGTGCCTTTGTTCGAGCTATTAAGGACGAGGTCAATAGCACAGCTGGCATCAAGTGTGTTGTGGGACTACGGCGTATTCTTCTTCTCTAATGGAGGTTTCTAGAAAAGATGCCTAAAACCTAACTTTAGAGAGTATCATATGGGGGAAACTCATATACTGGTGAATCTCTCTCTCTCTCGCTCTCTCTCTAACTAGCGTTCTATCTATGGAACTACACCAGACCGATTAGTTAAAATATACATGTAAATTTCGCAAATAACTTGCAAAAGCTAAAGTTCCATAAATAAATGTTTTCTTACTTTTGGAGATTAGTGCCCTTAGATTTCTAGGCCTAAGGTAGGTTTTTCTATAGTTACATGATAATGTATGAAATGGTGTAAGGCATAAAATATGACCAGTTGAACTCAGTATTTCATTGCTGAAGGGATAAAACGTCCACCACTTTATTTAGACCTGAAATAAAACCAAGGCCAAATCTTTAAACTAAAAAAACAGGGAGGGGAAATTATGTAATTTAATTTCAAGATAATAAAAACCAAAAATAATTGTTTACTCTAAAAATCATGGTGCATAATAATTTGGTGCAATTTTGGTGCAAAGACGGAAGCAACTGAGCAAAACCAGCGGAAAGTTTTAATTAGACTTCAGAGCAGAGTGCTCTAAACCTTGACCTGTCCATTGGACACCATGCTGCAGGGCTGAAGAAGAGCTGTGTTCTCTGTGATTCATTATTGCCCCCTCACCTGCTCTGCATTCCAGCCATATGGCCCCTCTGGCCTGATAGCTGTAGAGACTAACACTACACAGATACCAGAGGGTGTAAAGCATTGGGTTAGGTGTCTCTCAGCACTATGCTTCCATAAAATCCTGATTTACCTTTGCTTCCTCAAATTCAGAGAAGAACATTATGTAAGGAATCTGGGTTCAAGTTATGTAATCATGAAGATGAGAACCAGCAGGATAGAGTTGCATACCAAATAAACAGGATTGAGCTGCTGTTTTCCATCATGTTTTTTTTTCAACAGCCCTTTAAACTAGGCAATCACATTTTTTTTGGAGGGGGTGCATGTTTTGAGGGTGATTAGTAATGGAATTTGGCTTCATAAGCATTACCATGTAAAGTTTGGAGATGTGTTACCTTGAAGTGAAGGTAGCATGGCAGATGTCCAAAAAATCATCAACAGGATATGTTTTTTTTCTCTCCTCCTCTCTTTAAAACTTACAAGGTACTTTTACAGAGCTTACTTTTTTCCCCTTTAGCTTTGGGTTACTACTGTATGTAAAACAAAAATGTGAAACAGTCATCTGTATTTTTAAGATTTCAAATAGTCAGACTTCTTCACAATCATCTCCCTTTTCACCACCATTACCATTTTCTTCTTTACCATCACCACAACCACCACCATTAACTCCATCTTCACACTCACCACAACCTTAATTAACATCATGACCATCACCACTCTCTCCTTCACCATCCTCATATCCCTGTTTATCACCATAAACACCATCATCTTTAGCTCCATTATTACCCTCACCACCACCACCGCACTTAACATCATGAACTTCAACATCTTCTACATCACCATCCTCATATACATGATTATCATCACAACCACTACCATCATAATCTCATCATTATCTCCATCATGACCTTCTACACTGCAACCACCACCATTAACACCATGAGCATCACCCTCCATCACCATCCTCAAAGCCTTGTTTATCACCATTACCAGAACCATCATTATCTCCATTATTACCCTCACCACCAGTACCACCATCTTCTCCATCATCATCCACATATACATGATTATCATAACCACTACTTTCATCTGCATCATTACCATTAACCCCTACACCACTACCTTTAACACCATGATCATCACCATAAACACCACCAGCATTATATCCATTATTAACCTCACCACCACTACCAATACCACCATTAGCATCATTAACATCACCATCTTCTACATCACCATCCTCATATTCATAATTATCAGCACAGCCACCACTGTCATACTCTCATCATTATCTCCACCATTACCTTCACCACCGCAGCCACCACATTTAACACCATGACCATCACACTCATATCCATGTTTATCCCTACAATCACCACCGTGAGGGCAATAATACTGCACATGCACATTTGATCAAATTAACTAAAATATATATGAATAAATATTTTTGAGCATTGCCCTCCTCACCTAAACATCTCTATTCACACACAATGAACATCAGCATCTTCTAATCCATAATTATTCTCAAAACCACCATCCTGTCATTATCTCCAACATTACCCAACCACCACCTTTAACACCACAACCATCACCATTTCTTTATCACCACCAAGGTTATTTCTATCATCACCATTACCCCCATCCACACACCCCCCACAACCGCCATTACCATCCTGTCCACCACCATCTTCTACATCACTTCCCTCATATGCATAATTCCCACAATCACCAACACCATTATCTGCAACTGCGTCATTATTACCATCACCATTATCATCTCCATCATCACTGTCATTATTGTTGTTGTTCTGAAGTTCATTAGAACTTTTTGGTCAAAAGAACATACTGCCTGGCTATAAAAAGGCTGGTCTGATCTGCTCATGAACACTCTCTAAGCTATGAAGTGACCACGTTTTCTTGGAGAATTGCTAAAGAAAGCTACGAGCTCTCACGAGGAGCAAGCTTTTGTTTTGCTCACATTACACCGCTTACATAAAGAACATTCTGTTCATAAAACCACAGTTAAGAGCCATTGTTAAAATCATTAAGCTAGCTATGAAATCTATTCACTGGACCTTTGCTGCTTAATGTCGTGGAAATCCCCTAAACTTTCACACATATTGTCCTCCAGAGTCAACAGAGAGAAGATGACTTTGTACAAACCTATTTAATCTCAAAGCTACTGTGACCCTCACATATGGAAATAATTTTGAACACATTAGAAATATATAAAATGAATTTTCCTCTAAATATGATAGCTACAAAAAAGTTTTGGCAGAAAATTATACTTATAAGATGACTCATGTGAATGACATTCTCACATGGACATGAAAGGAGAACATTTCTGATTGTGTAAAAAACAAAAAGACACTTTTGATATGACACTATGTGGAAGGAGGGAAAACAGCCAAACAGTCTTGTGTTTGCCGACTGCGAAGTATTTTTAAATGTGTGTAACTTTCTGAAGCACATTTATTTTTCCAACCATGGTACTTAAAATGCCTCTCTGACCAGGGTCTGCCTACAGCTCAGAGAGGAGCCTTCTGTGGTCCTGGAACTATCGTCTAGCCCCTTCAACTACCCCTGCCAAGGGATTGGAAGGATCCCAGCTCCCTGATCCACGCTGGGGCCTTTACCAGGAACATGTGAGCCTGTGGAATTTCCTCTAGAGCTGTCTGCTAAGTCTGGGGACTCCTCCAGATCCACTAAACAGTCTGCAGGCACGTGTGGCTCCCTGTGCTTCTGATGGGGAGAACAAGAGAAAGTAAACAGAGAAGGAGACATGCAGAGGGAGTATGAGAGTACGAAGCAAAACATAAAGAGACAGAGTGTACAGGTCAGTGTTCAACCGGGCACAAACTCTCGAGATACTACAAATACCGTTTGTTTACAGTCAGTGACAATGCTGCGTGGGGGGAAAAGAAGTTCAAATGGGATGTTCCCAAACATTTTCATGGTATGTCCTGCCTGAGGAATGTTCCAAAGGATGCAATTAAACATCTTGGAAAGTTCTTCCATAATTTTTGAGTGGTAGAAAAAGTAAAATATCATCTCAGCTGACATGACACTTACAAATCAAGCTACTAATACTAAAGAGATGTGTTTATTTGGACACAATTTTTCAAAATTACTTCAGTTATTCGATTTTCTGCTATTTTTTCATTGTAGGTAGGTTCCTCTCTGCCTCCTAATGGACATTACAGACATTACGGACCCCTCGGAGTCCCTGGATCTTTGTGGACAACTCGTCTAAGATACACTAGCGGTGTGGTTGGGTACATGAAAACCAAGGAAAAAAAGAAAAAAGAAAAAGAAAAACATCCATTCATTAGAGTGAACCACTGAAACTATTCAAAATATGTAAACATAAAAGCAAACAATAGACGATTTATTATCACTTTTCATGACTGTTGCACAAGCCCAAGACTGCAGCAAACAGATGTTGAAAAAAGGGCAGTTTACCACAGTCTGACCACAGAACAGAGTGTTCCCTGTGTAGACTGAGCTGTGATAAAAGCCACACATCTGGAACACTGCAGTAGCTTATTTAGTACTTTAGATAGTGCTCACTCAGCAGTTAAAATGCAGTCTATTTTTAAGTAATACACAAATCATGTACTCTTATACATTAATACATAATCCAAATATTAATCCAGACCTGTAATGGTGTAATGTTTTAACACATAGTCAAAACAATTCATAATGATTTATACAGAGATTAATGATACAGGACCATTGTAAAACCCAGAATTTTTTTATTTTTAGTTTGCAGATCCACTTTTAGCTTTTTATCCACTTTTTTATATCTCGGTGGCACGCCTGAGGTACTCAGCGTCCCCAGACTCTGCTCCCTGGGTGTTGTGTTCCTGTATGCCCGCTGCTTCACTTGGTGAATCAGTTAGAATAAATTTTGTGCTGTATACACTGTGTGCTGTGTTGTCATCTGATTGTGAATGACAAATGGACATTTTAAATTTAAGTTTAAATATAATGGTTCTGGGCTTGGAGGTCTGGTTCAAATTAGTAGAACCTTTGAATTTGGTTGAACTTCCTTAAAGTACAAAAAGGTTCAAAAAATTATTCTCCAAAGAAACATCCCTTCAAAGGAGAAATTTGGCCATCGTTCACAAACGCAAGGCAAAGCAGTGTGTACCATGGCAATGTTTCAGAAATTGTACCCCTACTTAAGTATTTTTTTATATATAATTAATTTTGTTTTAATAGATGATTTAATAGATCTGCTTTGGCTCTATTTAAAAAAATGTTAGACAACATTAAGTTCAAGTTTATTTATATAGCACATTATCATACACAGAAGGTCATTAAATGTGCTTTAAAGGAATGGAAAATAAATGAATTAAAATAAAATAAACTAAAGAATAAACTAAAAACTAGGGAGAGGAATAAAATGAGTAAAATAATACATAAAAGTGCAATTATTTAAAAGAAGACAGAAGATTATTGCTGTTTTAGCAGCCTTTTAAAGCTACAGTTGGGCAGGCCTTATAGTAATGGGCAATTTGTTCCAGTAGCAAGCTGCAGAATGGCAGATTGACTAAATGCTATTTCACTGTGTCTAGTTTCAGATCTTCTTACCACTAGCTGGCCAGCTCCTGCAGAACTAAGAGACCTTTCAGGATTATACTCCTCAAGGATATCAGTAATGTACATACGACATTAACTATTGAGTGACTTGTACACAATGAGTTATATATAGAAATCCATTCTGTGCTGAACTGGGCTCCAGTGCAAGGACCCGAGGATAGGAGTAATGCGCTCTCTTTTCCTAGTTTTAGTCAGAACTCTGCTAGCAGCATTTGGAATGAGTTTTGGAGCTGTCTAATGGTTTTTTGGGAATCCCACTGAGGAGAGCATTACAGTAGTCAACCCTGCATGAAACAAAGGCATGGATCAAAGTCTCTAACTTTAGCAATGTTTTGTGACCATTAAAACTAAGGTCTCCATCCATGAATCCACAAAGATTCTTTTACATGAGTGGATGTCTTAAGTGCTCTAGATTCCAGGTAGACACTAAGAAAGGATCTTTCCTCTTTATTACCAAACAGAATAATCTCTGTTCTGTCTTTATTTAATTGGAGAAAATTATGATGTATCCAGTTATGTATTTCTCAAGGCACTGACTCAATGGAACAATTTGATTTGATCTGAGTGTCATCTACATAGTTATAATAAGGCACATCATTCTCTTTCAGAATTTGATGCAGAGGAAGCATGTATATGTTAAACAGGACAGGGCCAAGAATGGACCCTTGAGGGACTACATATGGCATGGCAGTTTTCTCACATAGAGATTCATGTGTGTAGATCCAAGGTTATGCCCAATATTTTCTGTATTGTTTTTTTTAAAAGATGCAAATTTGTTGCATTTTGTAACTGTATATATACATGCCCATCAATAAAAAATTGTATGATTCATGACTTTTCTAGGTGGGTTATTTTTCAGGGGCAAGTAAGGAATGCACAGTATTACTTTGTATGCTCACAGGGGTTCTTAGACTAAAAACACTGTATAAAAGTTTGAATGGCTGCTTTATGGAACAAAATAAGACTTCTCTTTTGTATTGACCTGAAGGCTGCTTGACTTACAAAGAATATCTGTCTTCATTAGTGGCACTGTTTGACAAGCCACTCTCTATCCATAACCTTTAATTATTTATTTTTTTGATATTCAGTGTTAACCAGAAAACACCAGCTGCATTAAAATGCCCTTTTACATTTAAACTTCATTAAAAGGCCTGGTTGAGGGACAGATTGAGGGATTATGTGTGTATGTCTGTGTAGCTGGAAGCATTTTATCATCTCAGGCCTTCTTACCATAAGTGAGTGGGAAGCCAGTCTAAGTTCCCATTATGAAGACAGGCAACTATTTCTGTGTTAAAATAGCAAAACAAACTGGCAGGAGGCTGGAGAGGGAGGATGAGGAGCGTAACTATAAGTCCTGTTTGCTGTAAAACTGAATAATTTGTTTCCCCCACCATGTAGCCACTGGACAGAACGCTGACATGCATGAACTCTGACATGCATGAACTTTGCAGATCGCCCAAATAGGGGTTAAAGAAAGGACACCCATGGAGTGCAAAGAAAAGGGAGGTTCGGCCAGCCCCCCCCCTAACTCTACTGCTACAGCCATGCAATCCTCAAAGTGTTCAATTTAATCTACATTCACTTTGGGTTGATTTTGGTTTAATCCCTCCCTGGGAACCAACGCTTAATGTACAAAAGTATTGGGATGCCTGATTATTACACCAACAGTGACTTTAGGCTTTGGAGAGTGGATCTAGCTTTGTACACTTGGGCACAGTCGTGCTGGAACAAAAATGGTTTGTCCCCAAAAAGAGTCCACAAATTGGGCATCATGACATTGTCCAAAATGTCTCAGTATGCTCAAGTATTAAAACTGCTCTTGACTGGAGAGAAGGGGCCAGGCCTGAAAAACAGGTGTCTCAAAACTATTGCTCAAATAGTGTGGTAAAGACTTTTAACAGATCCTAAATAACATTTTAGTCCATGTCTTTGAGAACTTATAAACTCCTGAGTAGAGTTTTCCCATCATAATATATGCATATCCATTGCATAGTTACTTGAGAGACAATCATTTCAATGTTCAGTGACTAGGATCTGTAACTGCTCAAAGGGTTTTAATTTATTTTAAAATGACTTTTAACGGTAAAAGGACAATATGTTACAAGTAAACAGACAAGATATTATATTTTACATTTTGGAGTATCGTTTTAATAATCAAATCAAATGTGTTATAGACAAGTAAACAAAAGGACCAAACTATGTCTGGAATTTTAACTAAGAAAGACTCATACAGGCAAGTGCATTTGGTGTAGTTGTTCAGACATATAATTACATTACACTAATAGACACTTGTGGATAAAATGTGAAGGTATTAAAATGAGGAATGCACCCATAAAATGTTTCGCTAATACATAAGGAGTTTTATTCCTGAGCAACATATCTGAGAAAGTGCTGCCCTCTGTTGGTCATCCATAGACATCATTCCAATGTCCCATCACTAAAAACAGGACAGCAATCAAAAAGGCATCAAATGAAATGAATTAATAACCCAAACTAATTTTAACTACCACAGGCATAAATATGGCCATAGAACATAGAAAAGATAACAGTTTAAAAATCTGGATGAAACAAAATAATTAAACACTTGCATTATCACATGTACCCATTAAAAGGTATAAAATACCTGAACTGAGCTTTGAAGTCCATTTAGAACCATTGTCCCATTAAACGGATGACTATGAAAACATATACACAAACACTTGGTCAAAGAAATCTATGCATTTATGCCACAGTTTCCCGGTATAATCCAGGACAATGTGTAAAATTATTCTAGCTATTCTTCAACAGACCAACAGAAACAATACACTGAGATGCTTATGCTCTTACTGCCCGAGGAATAAAAGCATGTGGATGGTCTTGAGTATGTAAGCCTAGTAGTAAAGTCTACGCACCACAAAAGCAGAGAATGCTGAACAAGATGTACAAGAAACACAGGAGAAATACTGTATTCTTTACACACAGACAGGGTGACACACTGGGAGCACTAAGGCACAGATGGTTACAGATGTGGAGGAATGTAAGAGGTGATAGTTCTGCTCAAAGCGAGGTCTCCTTTGGTTCAGGCCCCAGGGATGGAGGCTTGAAAGTAAGAATATCATTGAACGTGCGTCCTAGAAAGAGAGGGAGAGGGAGGGGGGGGGGGGGGGGGTGAGAGTGGAGATTACAATGTAATCACTAAGTACATGCTGACTGAGTAAATGGTGCAACAGTCTATTCTCTTAGCTGTGACACAGTTAAAGGTAAGTGAAATGAAACACTGTACATGTTAAGAAACTACAACCAAATTCCCTAAACAGAAGAGTTTTCAAATCACACAGACCCACATTTAACTGAAAACGAAATGACAACCTTAGTTACAATATTGCTGTTGTATGAAAAATGTATGATTTTTTGGAATTAAGGGACAACAACAAAAAAAGTTAAGAGAGGGTCACTAAAAGAAGAGAAGCTATGCAAGGCTAACATCAAATGAGTAATTAGCCTAATTGGCAACAGGCCAATAACCTGACTGTGTATAAATAGAGCATGCCAGCAAGGCAGTCTCTTGGAATCTCCACTATGTGTGGTGGCAAATAGAGCAAAAATTTAAGAATAAAGCTTAGTGTAACATTTATGGATTTCATCATCTACAGTACAAAATACTGTTAAAACATTCAGCAAATTCAGAGGAATCTCTGTGCCAAAAAACGTAGACAGTACTGCATTAAACACAGATCTCTACAGAATCGTCTGGACTAAAGAGGGCAGGGAGTGTCTGACTTGTTTCTAGGATACAGTTCAAAAGACAGCATCCATGATATATATGTGTATGGGTGCAATAGTGCATGTTGACTGGGTTGCTTGGACTTCAGGGTGGCACCATGAAAACTGAACGATATATACACATTTTGGAGCAACACTGAGATCTAGACATGAACCTTTAGTTAAGGACTAACTCATTTCAACAAGACACCGCCAAACTGTATTCTGCATGTATTGTAACAGCATGACGCAAAAAAAAGTGCAGGTGCTAAAATGAATGGCCTACAGTACACACCTGTCACCCACTGAAAAAATCTGGCACACCTTGAAATGAAAAATATGACAAAAGTGTCCCTGAACTGCTGAACAGCTGAAATATCAGGCAAAAATTGGGTAACACATTACTTTGAAGTCTTGGTTTCGTCATTTCCAAAATTTTATAGTGCTGTTAAAGGAAGAGGTAATACAATAAAGTGGTCAACATGCCCAGTCTCAACTCTTTCTGGTTTTTTTTTTTGAGGGTATCAAAATTTGAGGGTACATATAGTTAAATTAAATTAAGATAAATAACATAAGTTCCTAAATATGATATATTGTCTTCATACTTCATTCATTTTGATTCAAGATGGGTATATAAGTTTTTCAAATCAACACATTCTGTATTTATTTTACAGAGCAACCCCATTTTTTGGAATTTGGGACAGATAACATTGAAAATTATGTATTTTATTGCCTGTGTAGAAATGGTTCTTTTCTTTATCATTCAAAATGGCTGCAGCTGTTTATATTGTGTAAAAATCAAATGAAGGCTTATAAAGTTTTTTTTCCCTTCTCCTGTAAAGTTACTTTTTTGAAGATATGAGGATTTGATGTTGTCAAAAGAGATTTCGCATGCTTTAAAGGAAAATCATTTTTTAAAATACATAATTTTCCCCCAAAAGTGGTCATTCATCCAGCACACTTAGTGCCTGTCGTTTGCTTCAATAGTTCTGTGTTTGCCTGTGTGGTTTATAGCACTGTTGATTATATTGATAAACATTCTGACAAAAGTACAGGCAATATGTCGCCTTCTTTCCAGCTATGCAAATATGTAAGTCTATTTAGTCTATTATCAATATTAGTACATCACAGTGTCAGATATGGACATGCAATTTGCATGATTTCCATTGGTGCATGTGAGTTTCCCCTCACATTGGCACATTAGCTTCACAACCAAAAAGATGTAAAATCTGGATACTATAAATGGCATGGCTGATCATTATTATAGGGTAAGAAGAAAGGGTACATTCTTAGATTATTGTTAATGTATGTCTACTGCAATGTCTCATACGTTTCCACTGTTCCAGAGTCTGCACAGCATCATCCAGTGAGTGGTCGTAGGGTGGGGCCTCAGTTTCCTCCTCTGGCTCGCGGAACTCTGCAAAGTATGGCATGGCCAGGCCCTCGCCCGCCTTCACCCTGCTGTCTGGGTCCAGCAGCAGCATGGATTCAAGCACAGCGATAGCTGCAAATGACACAGCACACATATTTGACTTTTGCTCACTTAAAACAGCAACGAAGGGCCCAAAACTATTCAGAAACATGACATCTGAGACTACAACTCAATACTTTTGTACCACACAGTGCATTAATCTGCATAGTGTGTTGAAAAGGGGTAATTTGTGCTTTTACCTTGGGGATTGGTGTCTGGCATCAAAGCCTGAAGTTCTTTCTTTTTAAGCTTGGGCATCCGTAGAATGTAATTTTTAGCCTGGAACAAAAGTGGAGTTCGTATTTAAAATGCCATTGTAGTTTTTCTTTGTCAACTGTGAAGTTGGCCCTTAATCTCAAAAAAGCCCTTAAACAATTGATTCTGTAAATAATCATCCATTGAAGAGTTCTTAGAGGGAACCCAAAGTGGTTCTTCTATGGTATCACTTCAAAGAACCCTTGCATGGGACTAGTAAATAAACTAGTAAATGCATGGGACTAGTAAATATTGTCTCACATCCTGAGATTGCAGTTTGGAGATAAACTCCTGTGTAGGTGTTCCTGTGACCTTCATGATTTCTGTCAGCTGATCTAGGTCTGAAGCAACCAGGTCAAGGGTCAAAAGATAAAATAAATAGTCATGTGAAACAGCAAACTCTGATTGTAGAGGAAAACTGAACACATCACAGAAGCATAAAGACTAAACAGTCTTGACACACTGTAGAGCAAAAACAATTTTGAATTTGTTAAATAATAGGATACGGTCATTCCCCTTGAACAGAGGTTTCCCCATCAGCATCTCTGCCATGATACAACCAACAGACCAAATGTCCACTGTGAAGAAAGAGAGAGTCTTAGAAATAACAAAATCTCTTAATATCTGGGACACTGAGGACACAAAAGCATGTGTCTAAAGTTAGCATTTAAGGGGGTAAGAAATAAAATCAGAATTATAATAAAACATGATTTTGAACTAATCAGTTATAGGACATTAAACAGACCAGAGTTTCTAGTAGCCTTGACATAAGGTTTTGAGCAAAGCTGTCTCACACATTACAGCATACAGGGAAGTCCCAAATGGAGAAACATTACCTTTGTAACTTTGTCACCCACCAGTTTGTGTGTAGTGCATCCAGTTGAGGATGACCTCAGGGGCTCTGTACCAGCGTGTGACCACATACCCAGTCATCTCAGTGTCTGCTTGCCTGGCCAGACCAAAATCCAGGATCTAAGAGACAGCACATGTAATTACTCATCACAATGTATCATATTTTACCTGCATTTTCTACCATATCATATCTTTGTATGGTGACTAGCATGTGTGTTTGTTTAGGATTAACATATCAGTGTGTTGCTAGTGTCCTTTATGTCGGGACACCAGAAAGCAATATTTGCAAGATAATTTGTTTACAATGTTTAATGTTAAAAACGAACACGTTAGCATTTTACTGAAAGTCACATTTACCAACCACTTCTTAATAAATTGTTTATTTTAATGTTTTAATGTAATTCATGAAACAGTAATGATTTCTACATGACATATGAAGTTTTACCTTGAGCTCGCATTCTTCGTTGATGGCTAGATTGCCTGGTTTGAGGTCCTGTGAGTTAAAACTGTGAGCAATGAGCAAAACAGCCTATTCAATTCACTGACATTTAGTAGAATGCATAAATAAATGCAGCTTACCCTGTGAATGACACCAGCTGCATGGATATACTGGGGGGAAAAAGAAATATTGTACATGAGAAAAAATAGCGTGAGAGAGAGAGAGAGAGAGAGAGAGAGAGAAAGAGGGAGAGGGAGATGGAGTGAGAGAGAGAGAGAGAGAGAGAGAAAGAGAG
>JBBKCR010000018.1:11663035-11683459 GCA_037577295.1 Ladigesia roloffi
GTTGTGTAAAATGAGTCAGTATGCAGTCATGATGAATGCTGTCTTTTGACAGCCTTGTTGCTGCAGCATTAGAAAGCGTTCAGTTGCAGAGACTCCTGATAGTTTTAAAGAGCAAATCAATGTCTTTCCTGGGGGTTCTGTCTGACTAAAAATCAATATGATCATCACCGCCCTACATGTCTGGAAATGTTGAACTATTTGTCTTTTACCTCTGGGTGGGTGCTGTGTGCTCTTGCTGTCCAGTAAAGGGCCGATGAAGCCATCTGTTACGGTCTTCCTCCTCACAGGTTTAGGTTTTTCTGCTTTGATGCTGTTCTCCAGCCGTGTCAAAGTTAAAGGTTCCTAAAGAATCATTAAAGCAACAAAAACAAACAGATTCTATTAAATACATCTGGAAAACACTACTAAGATGATGGCATGGATCAGCATAAAATTTCAGTCAAAAATTTGGACACACTTCATTGATTGTTTTCTAGACATTATCGGTGGAAACACTATTGCTTTATGACTCCGGACAATAGCTTTATAAATATCTGTTAAAATATTGATTTTGGCTGACAATATATATTCATTACTATACTCAGCATCCTCCAGCAATGGTCTTACAAATAGTGGGCATAAACCTCACTGAATTAAAAAAGTCTGAAAGTGAGCAGACAGCAGACACATTCCACCTACCCTGACTGTTCCCTGCAAAAGAGACAGGGTGTGCAGATATGTGTTCCTATATTAGCTATCTTTTTGGGGCCTTAAAGGATACACTGTTGTGTTTAACATTAAAAAACCTTTACTGCTTATACTTTGTATGGATTTATTGAAAATGCTTGCTCTCCTTAATGAAACCCTTAACTGATTACTTATTAGTAGACTAGATAAAAAGTGTGTCACATTTGTTTGGTATTTGTCGAAAAAAAACAAAGTATTTAGACCTTTTTAAAGATTAAAAATAAATTTAAACCTAAATAAAAGTTTTAAACTTGCAGTACATGTTATTTTTTAAGTTTTAATTTAAAGAGCATGAGGGCTAGAACTAAAAAGTTTACTTTACTCAACGGTACAATGTATCATACATTTTACATTTTTCAGTCCTAAAATTGGGCAAACATTTCAACATTTCAATAACAATAATCAATTTCATTAAGCTAGATATAGATTGTCATAGGTTGTCATTTTCCTTCAATCCGATAAATGTTTGCTCATATTTTTTCTTTTTTTGCCTTAATATATTGAACGTTCTGATTGCACTTCAGGTATGCTCACAAATTAGAAGCCTATCTGTTTAGGTCATTGTTATTACCAATATCTAGGCTCGGAGGGTTACCGAATGTAAGACTTTCTGTTCTTTATTTAATACATGTAATAAATCATTAACAAAACTTCACTTCATGTTAAAGAGTGATATTTTTCAGTTCATTATTTCATTTAATTTTAAGGTATATCATTAAAAACTGAGAGAGTCTATGAGAGGTATGCATAGATTTAGGTATGTGTGTTGGATGCTTTTCTCTGGTGGAACTGTATGTTTAAACCTGTTTGCAACATGGCTGTCATTGTGTTTCTCATTAATTATGCAATGTTTCTGTGCTTGCCGCCATTACACAAAAATATTTAAAGAAAAAAATATATATATATTTTCAATAAAGACTTTGAAAACAAGGCTAACACTACTCATGTTTAATCTTACTTTAAAGGGCTGTGGCAGTGGGTTAGATGTGGGGATCCACTTCATCTTCTTCCGAGGTCTTTTGATCACAGTCTCTACCCCCAGCTCCCCAACCCCCAGGACAGAGGGATCCATACCGGGGTCAATAGTCTGGTTCCCACAGTCTCGAACAGTTGGTGTGGCATCATGGTTGGACTGTGCTAATGCAGCCAACAACTGGCGCACTACGTTGTCATACATCAGATCACTCTCGTTAGTGATGAAGTCCAGCCTGTTTAGAGACTTGATGTGGTCTCTGTTCTCATTACAGAACATGGCCAAGATGTTAATATCACAAAACTGTGACTTCTGCCAACGCCGTCGGGTCTTGATGCCAACTTTGTGCAGCTTGTCAAAGACAAAGTTGGACTTTCGCACCACAAACAAATGTAGTAGGTTTACTAAGATGATGAGGTTCATGGTGCAGAGCAAAGCAATGTCCACTGCAGCCATGATGCGCTGGAGCTGCACGGCTGGCAGCTTGCAGTTCACTCTCAGCCGCAGCTCGGGTATGCTGCTGATGTCCGGCAACTCACCCAGCGCACAGGTGAACTCGTTTTGCCGCTGCCACGCATAGTATGTGCTCAGATACGTGATGGGAATGGAACTGAGGCAGATGATAGCCAAATGCCTTGCCAAATACAGCTTGGCTAAAAAGTTACTTTGACCTCGCCGCTCTAGATATTTCTCAAAGAGGTTCTGCTCGGGGCTCTTCTCTTTTTCTGCATTCTCAATGATCTCACGCCGCTCACGCTCACTGATGCCTGGCCCTTTGGACTGGATCTGCTTCTCGATCTTGGGGGCCCGGCCCTCGGCTGCACGGTGGTAGCAGTTGTCAATCTCTTGGAGGAGGAAGTTGAGTTCTGAGGTAAGGCGTGTGGAGGCAAGGAACTCCCAGCCTAATGCCGGGATGTACATGATACCTGCGAATGCCAGCAGGGCGTAGGGCAAAAACTTGTGCTCGAACAGCGATGGCCAATGTACAGGGTCAACACCAGGTATGGCGTCCCGTAGCTCGGTCCAACAATAGCCTCGGGCGTAGAGGGCCTGGTCTCGCGTGAAGTTGTGTGGAGTGTAGCAGTATATTGACTCCTCTAAAAGAGAATTAGATGCAGTCATAAGACACCCCTTTTATTAGTTTATCCTTTTTAATATGACAGAGATTATGACAAACAATAAACAGTATATTAGATACTGTGACAAAGTAGTGTTGTGAGCTAATATGATATGTAGCCTCGTCTCATTTGGAACAGTCTGTCATCAATTTCCCATTGATTTAATTATGCTGCAGAGCATTCGAGAGCAATGGAGCCAATACAGCTCTGTGGGATATATTTACAAATCTGATCTAAAGAACAAGAATGGTACAAAAGTAGTAACTAGCACTGCACCATGTGGACTTCCATTCACCCAGTTTACTGCTGTACGCACATCAATGATTTTGTGTACCTTTAAATACACTAAATATTCTCATACTCACACAAAGAAAGTGCAGCAGAGCACATATAATGCTTAGTTGAATGTCAAAAAAACAGCTAGAAGTTGTGTTATTCAAAATCTATTTGATTTCAGTTTTAAAGACTTCAGTTTCAAACTGTGATACCTCCAAATGTGTTCTATGTGCAGTTGAACCATCAAGCCTATGCACATCTTTCATATCTTCTTTGTTTCTGATCTCAGGCTAGATCCCTTTAACAGCACGCCATCTGGACTTCCACAGTGTTCTCATCCATACTTTGTATCTGTCAGCTCTGTGGTGGGTCTCAGTGTGGTAAATGCTGCTCTGCAGTCTAACTGACTCAGCTTAAACCCCTTTTCTCTCTGAATCTTTTTCTCTCCCTTTTAACCTCTATCCTCCCACTCTCTCTCTCTCCTTTCACTTTAGTTCACTGATCTCCACTGCAAAACTCAGCACTGCACACTTAACCCCTCCCTCACTTTATCTTTAAAATACTGTCTTTGTTAGTGAATGGGCTCGTTATAAGAGTTTGAAAAGTGAAATGCTACAGGCTATGGATATTGTATAAAACCTAAAGGATTAGCAGCACCAAACATTAAAATCTAGATGACAAATAAAAGGGATCAAGGTGGTAAGAAAAAATGTATGTAATTAATCCTTGCACTCAAATGTTTCACATGTTTTTGAATATGTTTAATTTGCATTTAAATGGCAACAGCTGTTATTAAAAAAATTGTGTTTTTCATTGTACTTTAATTAAATTAATATATAATTATATACATTGATCAAAATGTATCTAAAATAAATGTCACCAATGAATTCATTGTACAAAAATGTTGCATGAGTTTCTAACTATTAGTGGGTTTTGTTTTCAGTTGTTGGTCTTTCCATGCTTAATGAGTAAAGTTAGTTTTCTTCTGACCATTTTCTAAAACATGTAAGTATATCATTTTAAAGGCTTTGTCCGTATTTATTTAGATCTGGTAATATTCTATTCTTTTATTCTATCAAGTACATCTCATTAATATTAATCGGGAGGATATTAGAAAGAAAAAAGTGCTGATTACACAAATGGGAAAAATTGATAATGACATAAGAAAGGGGAAATGATAATAATAATACTAACAACATCAACAACAACAACAACAACAATAATAATAATAATAATAATAATAATTATTATTATTATTATTATTATTATTATTATTATTATTATTATTATTATTATTATTATTATTATTATTATTATTATTAACAGTTCAGTCAGTTATTCTTTAGTTATTATAAATGTTTTAAAGGGTGTGTTGAGGAATGTGGTGTACTGTGGATTCCACTTGCTTTGGAGAAATCTGTGACCACAGTTGATCAAATTCTATAGGATTTGTTAACTGTTGTTAAGGCATATGTTATTTTTAGTAGTGTGGTTGAGTCAGTTTCACTTTCAGAAACAATGCTTAGCTTGTGGCTGCAGGGAGTAGGGCTAAGGGACATGGCCTATAAATCATTTTGTGATAGCGGCTCATCCTTAATACACAGCAGAAGTATTAAAATGGCACAAATGTAAAATGTGGTAAAATATTTTGTTGCCAGCTAAGACCAGATTAATCTAAAACACCAAAGCCATATGTCTGAAGAGCATACAGCACTTCCCCCGCCATGAAAATGCTACCAGTACACTGAAATATGGTGGTGACAGAAAATGTTTTTCATCTGCAAAGACTGAAGTTGAAAGGCATAAAATATACAGGAAATACTACAAAAACTACTACATTGTGCTTAGAAAAGTTACCTCTGCATCTGAACATATGTAGTTCACAGAAAATGTACTATCCAAAAAATAAATGTTTTAATTGTGATACAGAAAATATTTATTCATTTCAAGTAACTAAATGAGAATGTACTACAGTCTTTAATATTTGACCAAGAAACAGCTTCTCTCATAGCACCTACCTGCAAAGTTACGCGTGAAGACCAGAGTGACTAACAGAATGGGAATGATAACCGTTCCTATGGTGACAACTCGGTCAAAAGGTAGCTCCAGTTTGAGTTGCACCATGAGACCAGCAAGGACGCTGCCCTTCTCATCCTGAGAGGAGCCAGGCATGATCAGCTCCTTCAGCTTCTCCCCCGCGAGCAGAGCAGTGGCCATGTCCAAGTTCTGCTCGAAGAGGTTCTGCATCCGTCACTTGGGACCTGCCCACAACTAAATCACGACGCTCCTGAGTCAACGAGCCGAGTCTCCACAATCAAACTCGTTCTGGCTGAGGGCTCTTGTGCATCAAAGCGTAGTCAGTTTGTCAATGGATGAAGATGAACACAGTCACAGAGGGACCATTTTAGTTGTCCTGAAATTGTTGGTTTTGATGATTGCCTTATTTTATGTGCTGTAATGTAAGTAATGGGGGATTCGTTTCAAAGAGTCTGTAGATATGTGAAAGGTAGACACGTAGTCAATATGTCTTTGCTGGGCCCTTCCCAGCCTATTCCTGCAAAGAAAAAGAAAACCTGATTACTGGCAATACACAGTGACATTAAAACCACTGACAGGTTAAATTAATAATATTGATTACCTTGTTACAGTGGTATTCATCAAGGGGTGGGATAAAGCAGCAAGTGAACAGTAAGTTCTGACAGTATAAGTATATAGTGTTCACATACACAGTAGTTAGTTCCTGCAAAAAGTTTTCTATCGTCTTGCAATTGTGTAAACTTCACATAACTTTTTTTTTACTAATCCCCTCTTCACAGTGACTCCATCCAGTGATCTACGGTTGCTAGGCTGAATCACACAGAAGGTGAACAGACTGAACAGAATCCACACTATTTCATGTGGAAAGAGATGCTCAGACCAGGCCACTTAACAGCTCTTTATAATAACAACCTACTCAGATTTATTCCCTGGGGATTTTATCTCGTTTAATGTTAAGTGCCCATGTGTGTTAACAGGCCTTACAGGGCTCTAAAACATTAAAAAAAAAACTCAAGGGGATAAAAACTGCCTAGTTTTAGGAAGAATCCAATCGACTGCAAAACATGCTGCCTCGACTGGCAGAAAGATTATGGAAGGAAATCTTCATGTTTGATGAGGTTTGGTCAAAAAGCTGACTGTGCATAAAAACGAAAGGATGAAAAGTGCGCGCGACCGGTAAACACCCGGCACGCGCCGCCTGATAGCCCGAGTGGAGCTGTCCAGGCTGGGGTGCTGAAATAGCCGGACACCACTGGATGGTTTAACGGTGTGACACAGCTGTGCATCTCTGTCTTGACAGTCTGTAAGCACTGCAGCTTCTCATGCAAACATATAAAAGGATATGAGAACAGATTGGTTAAATGAAAGGCTGGGCTGTAGTTGCCAGACTCTCACCTATAATGTGGCACATACCTGTACCAGCGGTGTCGGTTCACCTGACAGCAGAGCCAGCCGGGTACATGATGAAATGACGACTAAAGGGTTGCCATCTAGAAAAACCACCTGGCACTCTGCTGCTGATGGAAGCAAATAGAGAGGAAATATGTTGTACTCACCGATTCGTGAGCATCCCCCGGTACCTGAAGGGTTAATCTGCAGTGCGGGCGAGCCGTAATAGCGTGTATCCGGGCACACCGGCTTGGCTCAGCCCCCTCCCTCCCCCAGCCTTTTAGTCCTTCCTCAGTGCTTCTCTCCTCCTCTCCTTCATCCTCAGACTGCTCAAGGACAGCCGTCTACTCTAAAACTAAACAGTCTGTGTTTCAGCCATGGGGAACATCCATCCTCCAAACAAGAACCGCCCTTAAAGCAGGGACAAATCGACATGGCTTCGCTCTGCATTTTGTTTTGATACGTTTTCTCTTTACATGTACGTTTAACTCGTCTCGTGCCTGCCGGTTCAGACTAGAATCAGCCTGAAAGCTTTATGATCTTCAAAGTGCAGCCCTGCTCTCATGTGAGCCAGGAGAAGATTAGCTGTCGTTTCTGAATCTTTGAACTTTTTGTAGGGAGTGTCACACCTATAAACGACTTCATCATGATAATGCCACCCCCCTCGCCACCCCCCAAAGCCAGTTTGTACCGGTTAGGGCAAGGCATAGCACTGTTTCCATATATAGCCCAGGAGAGCTTCCACTGCAGCTGGATGTGGCTTTGAGATCGTGGCTTTTGTAAACCCGCTCTTAAATCAGAATTTGTAACCTAAACATGTGTCCAGGTGGGGGCACACAGAGTCCGTTTTAAACAGTGCCAGGTAATTGTGTCTTTAAAATGTTGTTTCAGGGAACCCTGGACATTTGACTACACCGTTTGGACAAAAGTATTGGGACGTTTGACCATTGTACTAACTGGCAGCTTAACAGCTTTTACTCTTCTTGAAAGACTTTCCACAAGATTTTGGAGACTCTTTGGGAATTTGTGCCCATTTATTCTGCAGACCATTTGTAAGTTCAGACACTGACAATGGACAAGGTCTGGCTCAGAATTTCTGTTTCAGTTCATCCCAAAGGTGATGGATGGTGTTGAGGTCAGGGCTTGGTGCAGACCAGTTAAGTAACTACTTCCACACTGAACTCATCCAAACATGTATTTATGGATCTTGGTTTGTGCAGGAGTACACAGACATGCGTGAGTAGAAAATGTTCTACCCCAAACTACCCACAGAGCAGAGTAATGACACAATCATTTTGGTGTATTGGATGGTAAATGGAAAAAAAAAACGTCAGCTTAATTTACAGTGTGTTTAAGTCTATATTATGTTAAAATTAGATGTAAAAATTGCTCTGAAACGAATATTTTTTCTGCAATCAATGATAACACAATGAACAAGTGAGGGAATTTCTGCATCAGAAGCATTTCTTCCTTTACATTTTGTCCTTATTGATAATGGTTATTCCTCATTTTAAACTGTATTTTTATGCAGACTGCAACCTGACCTTTGTGAATGTTCTGACCTTGAAGAGTATTGCCAGGTACAGAACCCAGTGAATTTTTCTTGATGACTGAAAGTATTCCTTGGCTGTTCACCACTCATGGGTAGCTGATTAGGTCATCAGTGCTTCTACAATATGGCTGTCCAGTTCTTTATTTACTGCACTAAAAGGGAGAGAGAGGGCCTCATCCAGGCAGATAACATACAAATGTACCAAGTAATCAAATGCACTTTTACTATTCATAAATAATGTCTCCATAGATTGAAATAAGAAAACTGCACTCCCACCAATGTGAAACACTACACAGATTTGTACACACAAGAAAAATGCAACCTGTTGATTTTTTATTTATCTAAAAAGACATTCATAATAGAAAAAAGCTTTTACATGTGAACATGTGAAGAACATCTATGTGGGAGACACCTTAAAATACCTTTGTGCTTTCATGAATGTGAAACTTGCCTGAATATAATATTGCATCAGTAGCATTACTCAAAATGTGTTAATCACTATTGTAGATGAATGCTGTATGCAGCATGTGCATGCAATGTAAAGATTACATTTAAGTGAATTGCTCTGCCAGCATTAAGTAACCTCTCATTTCTCTTGTATTTTTCTTTGTAGTCACAAACCTAACCTTACTGTACATATGAACTTATTATTTCTTCACCGGCAGTGCCACCGGCTGACAGATCAATTGTGCTGATGCCATTCCTTCTATCCAATGGTTAAGATCAGACACACAGTATAGTTTAGGACATGTTTGTGTCAGGTGTTCAATACAGTTGTAGGATTTACAAACCCGAAGTCAAAAGGCAGTAACTCGACAAATTTATGAACCTTCAAGGACCTTCAACTACCATTTACTCTTCCAGCATCTTTATGATTGTCCACTATAATAATTTGCAACACTTGTTCATTCTTCCCTCTTTTACGCCCACCTCTGCTGTCCTCCTCCATACACATCTGGTCCTTCCCTTCTCCTTTCTTCCTCTTTGTCATTGTACATGTGCTCATTTTGCCATTTGGACTACCACTGCCTTCCAGGCCTTCTCTTTGTCAAATTCTCGCAGTGTACCATTGGATCCGTGTTGCTAGGAGAGAGAATGTAGAGGGGAATTAAGTGTTTATGTCAGCAAGTAGTATTGTGTCAATAAAATGTGTGTTTTAACTTCAAAAGTGTTTTTGCTGAAGAGCATGATGCGCCTAACACTCACCCGATAGCTGTGTTTGGCATTAAGGTAGCCTAGACTGTAGGCAGTATCCCGCTTATGTCAAAGCATACACTAATGTGCTATCTTTAGGCCATACCCTGACACACTTGCCTGATGATGTCATGCTCCCTGTCCCCTGATGAGTCTCCCTGTCATGCATCGTATGAGTCATCAGGATGGTTATTCATGTGTATGTTTGTGACTATATTGTTCTGTGCGGGCATGCATATGTCCTGAGGCTGTGCATGTTATGTTAACACTTGTATGGTTAATATATTGCTGTATTTATGTGCGAGTGTGTGGTTGAGTGTGGTAGAGTGATCTGTACAAAAGCTGTTTTATTCTCTAACCATATATATATATATATATATATATGTATATATATATATATTGTCCCGTGGTGTTTTATGAATGCTTATTGCTGATTCTGACTGTGATGGGAAATTTTTTACTTTAGGAAAAGACGCTTTGTCTCCCTGTTCAACTTTGGAGCGCAGCTGCACCATATCATTAGCTCTCTCCAGACCTCTAGAGGTGCGGAGTCTCAGTGCTGAGGCTGGAGTGTGTGTGAGAGAGCTGGGGGACAAAGCAGAGGGAGCATGGTGATTTGGGTCTGAATAGGGCTGAAATAGCGATGATAATGGTGGCTGGGTTTATTTGAGAAATGAGGAAGTGTATCAAAACTCACAGCTGTCATAAACTGTAACCTAATTCATAGGTTTAGTCAGTCTAAGTTATAGGCTTGTATTCAATAATAAATGGAAAGGCAGCGTGCAGAGCAAGACGATGCTGTTTCCGGTGTGGCAAGCTGGGGCACGTCGCACTCTACTGCCCCGCTCCTATGCCTGTGGACCTCGTACCCCAACAACAGTTAAAAAATCACCACGGTCAAGGGACAGCGTGTGGTCATGCGGGGGCGAAAGCGGTTGGGCTGAGTGGGCAGCTGAGTGGGCTACCAAACCAGCAAGCGGTGAACCAGTTATATGAGCTCAGTTGCATGGATTTAAACGGTAACCAGAGGCAGAAACGAAGCCAGCTCCTGGATGATTTCGCTGACATTTTCGCAGCTGACGAGAGGGACTTTACTTACACTAATCTGGTCCAACACAGCATCGACACCGGGGACGCGCACCTCATTTGTCAGCAATCTCTTTGGCTACCAATGGCCAAGCGGCCCCCGCGGAGGAAAAGATTCGGGAAATGTTGGAGTCCGGGGTGATTGAGCCATCTGACAGTCCTTTGTCCGCCCCTGTTATACTGGTAAATTCCGACTCGAGGCAGTTCTGCGTGGACAATCGGCGGCTTAACGCCGTGACACGGAAGGACCCCTACCCGCTCCCTCGCATCGACGAAGCATTAGATTGTGTGTTTGGCTATTCCTGGTTCAGTTCCTGGACCTTTGAAACAGCTATTGGCAGGTAGTGTTAGCCTGTGAGGCCTAAAACATTGTTTACTATCGGGCAAGGCCTGTTGCAGTTTTTGTGTCATGGCGTTCGGGTTGTGTAACGACCACGTTCAAGCGGCTCATGGAGAAGGTACTTGGGGACATTCTACCTCGACAACCTGTTGGTCCATATGCGAGACTTTGTATACATGTATACAGTGTCACAATTATGTTTTGTTCTGACATTATTAAAAACACCTATGTGTGTGTATCTACCTCATAGTGGCGTGACCCCTGCTGCAGACCGTCCTCCCACTCTCCGGCACACATGCGTAGCTGACTCTTGTAGGAGGCACAGTGCACCACAGTGGCGAGAGTCAGGCTTGCCTGTGCCAGCAGCAGCACCATCAAAATCAACAGCAGGATATCATAGGACTGCTGCACACACACACACACACACACACCGAAAGGTATGTTACACATACATTATATTATTTTTAATTATCTGTGATTGCACAATATACAAATGATATAAAATTGCTTAAAACTGTTTTCACATAATTTAAAAACTTTTAAAGTTTTTAGATTCAGCCAGATCCAGCACCACTCATGATTTGTGGACAGGCCTCGCATTGCTTTGTGGGGGGCACACATTTTATACGCTTGATTTGGAGAATCTGGGGATGGAGGAGGGTTAGTAGTAATATGGCGTCACATCAATGCCAAAACTCGTTAATTTTAAAATCGTGTGTGCAAATGTGGAACTTGAGAGCAAAAACAAAAAAGAATCGAGTGAGGTTGTGATAAAATGGTGTGAAACTGTATTTTTCCTTTTTCTAATGCCTTTTTTCAAAGTCCTCGCCACAGATTAGATTATGACGAGCAGATTTTTTTGCTCGAGAGGGATTTCTACACTCATGGTTTGAAAGAGGCGGGGTTTGGCCGTTTCTGCCTGCGAATCCTATTGGCTGATGGCTCCTGGATTTGTGATTGGCTAAAGAAAGTTCCTACAGAAAAACCAAAGATGCCGAAGGAAGAGGGGCGGCGTCTGTTTGGTTAAACACAAGTTATAGTGTATCAACCTTATAATAATAATTCAATAATGAAATCTTAAATGTTTAATAATAATAGTCACCATTGCCCTTTTCACTCCCTCATACATGTTATGATGGTATGTTACCTTTTTCTCATTACCAGCTTCCATCAGTGGATCAACATGGACCCCAGGAATCATAATCTCCCCTTAACCATGTGGTAGCCACCAGGCAGAATTTCATTTTTTTGTTCAGTATAATACTGTCCAGTTCCTCATTATTCCTGCACCCTCCAAATTCTTGCCTGAACAACGTACGTGTAGAGTTACCAAACATCTTTGAGATGCAGGGCATAGGCAGGTAATTTTCCAAGAGCCCCTTCAAGCTCTCTCTCTCAGATCCCCTGTCGCACCAGCTATAGTGTCACCATGTATATTTCTGGTTGTGGTCCATTTATTATGCTTAGGCAAAAAAGTTATTGAAGGTCAACCAGCTACAAAACTAATATCTCCAAAGGCACACAAACATGATGGAAGGGTGCATTAAGAAGATTCATTTCCTGCCTACATGTAAATTCCATGAATTGTAAATGTATATTCCCATATTTCAATTTATACAGCAGGTTCAGCAGCATCTCTTTTCCAAAATGTAAAGACATATTAAAACTACATTAAGGAAAGTATTGCCAAATAGTTTTATCTGGTACAGAGAAAATGGTAACAAACCATTGTAACATTTATGAGCGAGTAAAAAGGGCAGTGGTGACTTTACCATTTTTATTAAACTTATGAGATCTCACTATTGAATTATTATTATTAAAAGGTTAATACACTAACTTGGATGTAACCTAACTGTTCCTCTTCTTCCGGCATCTTTGGGTTTTCTGTAGGAACTTTCATCTGCCGATCACAGACTCAGGAGCTATAGGATTTGCAGGCAGAAACGGCCACAACCCCGCCCCCAAACTGCCAAAACCCTCCCTTTCAAACCACACACATAGAAATCTCACTAGAGCAAAAAGCTGCTCATCGATAATCTACTCTGTGCCTAAGGACATTTTACACATAGAGAGGGAAAAAAAACATTTGAGGAAGAAATAGTTTTTTAGCAATTCCCAGGGCGGGCCCAAGTAAATCAGAGGGCGGGCACGGCCCCCTTACGCCCCCCCTGACGCCGGACCTAGTTTCAGCCACAGATCAGTATTTGTTACTGTTGCCTAACATTTTGCTTTTTGCTTGCTTGCCACTGTTTAACCATTCAGTGTGGCTCATTAAAAAAATATGTAATGGATCTACACAAAAGCTTAAGAGAATAAAATCATGATTCCCAGCACAATGGTTTATTTCACATAGCACACACAAGTGAACATATTAACTGCTTGTGGCATGTGACTGATTATCCTATTGTACTGGGGAAGTTAAAATGCAACAATGAAAATTCATGATTGAAAAATCATTTGAAAAATCGAATTTGCCATTTAAAATTTATTTTAACTACTAGGTATATAAAACCCATAACACATCATAAAAGCTCAGCTGAAGACCAGATATTGCTTATTTTTCAGTGAATATATGTTCAGTTTAAGAAATATGCAAGACTTGTTTAGTGCTGTTCTTCACATAAATAGCCCTTCAGTGCTGATGTGTGGAGACTTACACTGAAACTGACTTACTTTTTCAATTGGCACTTCATGCAGGAAGATCTCAATAAAGCTCAGCACACTGCTGGACAAGAAGCCAGAGGCAGAGAACAGCAGGGGAGAAGTCACACTGCTGATAGCAATTAACATCTCCACCTGCAGTGGGGAGAGAGAGAGACACAGTGAGACACACAAAAGGAGACCTGGACACACAGTAATCAAGTAAAGGATGAAGTCCCGACCGCATCTCTCTGCTGAGCAGCCGGAGAAGTAAACTTAAGTAATAAGAATGATATATTCCCATTGAAACTTTGTCTACCCCATTTTAACTGTGACAGAGTTGACTTACCAGACACTTGCTAGGGTATTCTGACACCACATGGCTGGCTATGGCACTGGGGAAACACTACAAGGAATAAAAAAATATTTAAGACAAAATAAGTTCACACATAACTTTATACTGATTCCTTTATACAGCATCTGTGATTCTCTTATACATTAATACCCAATTAATGTACCAGTAATAGAAAATCAGTTACAAAAACTGAAAAATTGGTGACTTTAAAATCATCATTCTGCAAATTCCCCTTTGAATTGCTGGTTGAAATGAAAACTTTTAAGCACTATATTTCAAGTTTCAAGTTTCAAGTAGTTTTATTGTCATTTCTTCCATATACACAGTACACAGTAAAAACTAAACAACGTTCCTCCAGAAGCATATCATTGCAATTGTCAACAGCCACACCTTAGTATTTTGTGTTTTGTGAGTAAGAATTCATAAGCACTTTATTTGACTCACAGCCACTAGAATCCAGAAGAATGTAACAGAAAGGTAAGGGCCTGGCAGCAGAGCATCCATGTTGAGTGCAATAATTCCTCCAAACACTGCGGCAATTCCAACTATCACCTCGATCACCTGCAGATGAGAACATCCAAGATCAACATCAAAGTTATTGGATGTGCTAAAGAACAAAGACGATGCCACAGATGTGACCTCTGAAAAGTTGCAGCGATAACTAGCTTTCCTCTGACCTTGCAGCCCATGGGATTGGGGAAGCATTAACGCTTTGTTAATGACCTGTCTTGTAGCTGTGTTCACTCCATTTACCACAAGTCAAAGTGTGTATCATTCTCAGTGTTTCAATTTCTACTCTGGAGTCAGCAGCTGATGCAGTGTATGTTATCGCACTCTGCAGGAGCTGCAGACTCTGATGAGCACTTCAGATTACAGTTCAGATCACACGGTATCAGATTGTTTATGGTTTGCCAATCTCTCTTTCTTTCTCTCTCTCTTTTTGGTTCTTTCTCTTTTTCTCCCTCTCTACTTCATTGGTAGGCTTCTCTCATTGGTAAACTCACAGCATAGGCCTTGAGCAGACGTGTAGGGAATGCAGCAGAGTTCACAGACACAGGGCCATCATACACCGGCTGAGGAAGAATAGAGAATTTTCAGAGGGAAAGGAACAAAGCAAGAGAAACAACAAGAAAAATCAGAATTAGATGAATGAAGGTATCAACTGCTTACTACATTGCCATGAATTATATATGACAGTATACAATAAAATACACAAAAGCATGAAATATACAAAAGCATGAAGCTTAAGAAAACAAAAACATAAGCCTACAGGCTGCATTCATGCATGCAAATGTGTTTTATACAATGCCAGCATGCTGGTTCATACATATGTGCCAAAGCTGTTTTGCACAGTTTACATTTACCGGTATTTACAATTCAATGCCCAGTCAATTCGTCTTTCATTGCATTAAGATGTGGTATTTGTTGCCTATACATCTGCACGTTGTTTATACAAATGTGATACACTGTATACATTTACACATACTGACTATACCGTAAAACTCACATTTGTAATTAATGTGCATTTATGAAAAAAACACAGAAAAAGAACAACTATCTTGGCATGACATTAAACCTAACCTCAACCGCACTAACAAAAAAAAAGAAATGGTTTTGTTCTTTCAGTTAAAAGAAAGATTTTAGGTTTACTATCTGCTCTGATATGTTTAAGAACTAAGGGAAATTTCTATTCTATTTTTTAAAAAACGAACACACACATGGACGCATGCCAAACAATACATACCTTGCTGTGGCTGCAGCAATCCTCAACAGAACGAGCAGATAGGATGACTGTGCTAGCCATGAGGACCTCCATTAGAATGAGCAGGATCAAGTTAAAGTTGATCTGGCATTGACGACAGAGACAGTTACAAAAGTTCTAGTGTCTAGTGGATGTACACTACATCCCAAAAGTATCCAAACACACCCCTAAATCTGTGAATTCTGCTACCAGCTGTAGACAGTGGTGTTCAGTTCTCCACAGAAATGCACCGTCAATAGTAACATATATTCTGGGACAGCCACAAATGAGCCTAAAATCCCCACGCCCAGCGCCAAAGTAGGCAAGACAGTTATTAAGCCGACAGGAATGGACTGTGACTTCTCTGGGACAGAACTTAACTGAATACCTATATAATGAACTGCCATGATCCAGAACTCCTAATCCAACTTCCATACCTGACCTAATTAATGCTTTTGGGGCTGAATGCGGCCCTGCGACATGCTGGCGACTGTACAGGGTGTACTCCGCCTTCGCCCTAAGTAACTGGAATAGGCTCCAGTCCCCCCCCGACCCAGAGTGCGGGATAAAGGGGTAGAAAATGGATGGATGGATGGATGGATGGGGCTGAATGCAATTAAATCTATGTTCCAACTTTTAGAGTTAGACTGTCCCAGAAGAGTAGAAACATTTACTTCAGCAAAAGGTGGGATATGCTCCCCAAGACCATTGGTTACAGAAACACTGCATGAGAAATTTTCTACAAACATTTGGACGGACTGTGTATGTGTTCAACATCCATAATATGGACAAAATTGTTACTACAACCATTACAAAAACATAGACTTTATCACCTATAACAGCTTCCACTCTACCTGGAAGGCTTTCATATGACTTTGGAGTGTTTCTGGCCGAATTTGAGCCCATTCGTTTTTCCAAGTTTTTCCAGAGCAAGGTTCTTCCCCAAATTGGGTCCACAAAGTTGAAAGCATGGCATTGTCTAAAATCTCGGAAGCATTAAGATCGCCCTTCACTGGAATTAAGGGGTCTCACCCAAACCTTGAAAAGCCAACCCTGAAATTTTGCCCATATGGTGTATTTATAAATAATCAGGTTTAGGATATGCTCACATTGATGGCCGAGGGGCTGAGGACCAGCTTGCAGCCGAACCAAACCAGGCAAGTGGTGGTGACAGCAAATGTTGAAACATACACCAGTTGAAAATCTGACACCTAGAAGGTATTACATTAACAGACAGTCATTAAGTCTGTGTGTGTAAAACAAGCACCTGAAGGAAGATTACAGATTAAATTCAAGTCATACCAATTAGTGAGAGGCTTAGAAACTTACTGCAACACGCCAGTTTGTGGCAATGGCGAAGCTCACCGCTGCAGCTGGGATACTCTTTAAAACAAAAAAACAAGCACAGCACAAACAGAGATCAGTTAAGAGAGCAGAAGGAGGTGCAGAGCAGATCTGACTGTGTTGTTTAGGTTTAGTCAGGGAAGATTTTGTTTGGTTCTGCTGCTCATGATGCAAACATACACACACCCAAACACACACTCACCGATCCAGCAGCACAGCGCAGGTAGTCCATCGCAACGGGAAACACATTGCCAAGGTATAGAGAGAAGCCGGCTGTGATCAGGAGGCTACACTGAGAATTACACCCGCATGCACGCAAACACAAACACACATTGAGAGATAGTATTAACCCTAGGCTTATTATACCTAGGCTAATTAAAGCTTATTATTCAGTCAATATGATGATTTATTCTGCAACTACTATAAAATTAATATGTAAGTTATGGATAGGATTAGGAGTGTTTAAGGTTAGGAGTGGTCAGGTTAAAAAAATCAACCCATGCTTCGCCCACAAATCATTCTAGTCACTATTACAGGGTCAGTATAGCTTTAAATAATGTTGGCAAACACCTCAATAACCTAATGAGAAATTTTAGTGCTCAGCTCAGCTCTGTAAAAACATCTGAATTATTCAAATTGGGCTGGTTATCTGCTTCTGTCAGACTAATAAGCAACTTTAACATTTTAGTGCATCTTGGTCCATCTTCATAGATAACAGTGCATTATTTATTGTAAAAAAATCACAATAAGCAAGTCTATTCTACCCTACCTAACAGCTGAACTAAAGGTGTAGGATAAGTAATACTACTTAGCTACATTTGCTTCATATTTCCAGTGCAACCAAAGAACTAAAGAAGCAAACATCAGACATTAAACTTGTCTTGGATGATAGATATATTCCTTTATGACAGGAGTGTCAGATTTTAGTTCCGGATAACTATGAATTGCAAAAAGACTCAAAAGATTTTTACATCTTTATTATTTCAAATGGCCTTTTTAGTGTCTTTATGTCTGAGACAATCTCAACTAGAGTGATTAGGGGCCCACACATGGCCAAGAGCTCTCACCCCTATGAGGACACTGTAAAGCCAGGCTCTGTAGCTGAAGCAGGGATGTAGCGGCTCGGCCTGGTCCAGCTCCAGATCACTGGCTCTTACGTCCACAGTATAACTGTCCCTCTCCATTCGCTCTCTCTCGCGCTCCATTCGCCGGCTCAGGGTTCCACCCCCACTCATTCGCTCCAGGGTGGGGATATGGGTGTAGCTGAACTCATCTCGTGCTGAAATAACCTCCTCCCTCTGCATCATAATCTACTAAACTGACCCTCTCGAGGTCTAAGCTAGGTGTTTGGGAGAGGTCACTGCTGTGGAAAAATGAGAAAGCACTTGAATCCACATTCGTTAGGTTTTTTTGGGTGGGGGGAAATTATTGAAATTTAAAAAATCATGCAGAGTATATGCACACCTTGGGTACAACACACATGCAGTTCAATAAAGCAAATCTTTGGGCTGAAAACATTAAGAACACATTTTTGTTTGGCCAACAATACATTGTTCATAATGTATTTAGGGAAAATATTTTAAAAATACACAATTTATAAAGAATGTAAATTTCAATGTGTTACTATCAATCAGTTAGTTATATTGCACAACAAATTAGAGTATTATGTTTTAGAGTTTCAAATCAGATTTAATCTGCATAATAACAGTAATAATAAGCATTGATCAAGCACTGTTCTATTGAATGAGAATACACAATCTTAATTCAATTGGCAAGCTGACATTTCTGCATTCTGCTTGTTTGCTTACAAACAAATGTAAAGTAACACAGAATGGCAAAAACTGTGATCCATGCAAGAGTACAAATACACTGATTTGCATGTTGTTGAAAAAAAGTGACAGAAATAGGGTGCAACACTGAAGGCACACATGAGGGCGCGGACTCATTACAGTGCACAAAAACAACAAGCCCTCCCTCCTTCCCTGTTGTTATCTTGTCTTTTTTATCGGGTGCCCCACTTCCCTCATACCTCACACCTGTCTGATCTATTTATTCCTGTCTTTCTTCCTCACCCCCACTCACCTGTTCAGCTTTGTGTTGCTCTTCCCCACAGTTTATAACAGCCCACCAGTTCACATTCAGATGCACTCGTGGTATTCAGTCTCGTTAGTTTGTCAGAGAGAAAATCTCTCCCTCTCCCCTTCTCTCTCCCTCTCTCGCTCCCCCCTTCTTCACTCACTCTGAAAAGTTTTGGAGCAGTTGAAAGAGAAGAACAAAAAAAGTTGAGTGCGTGTGGCTGTGCCAGGCAGTTTGAATGCCAGAGGAGAGACAGCCTGTGAATGTCAATGAAGAAAGAAGAGGACAGAGGGAACCACTGCCATAGAAGAGCAAAGTGAGGGATGGGGCTTAAAACGGGGGGCCCAGAGCCCTGGACCGTCCTGTACAACTCACAGACACATAAATCAACCCCCACCCTGCGCTGCCAAACATAGCCCACACTCGCATGCAAGTACATGTGGGAACAGAAAACATCCAGATAAAAAACATACTTGTTCTGACTGTCTAGTGTACTGAGGCTCCTTCTGTTAGGAAATGCAGATATTTGACCACTTACATATATATTTTCTAATGTATTGCCTATATTCCTAAGAGTAGCAGATCAAGATTCAACTATAATGCTACATAAATGTCCTTCCTACTGCCACACGCTTTACATTGCAGTGGTCCTTACAATGTGATTCAGAGATGATGGAAAATGCATTCTCAAAAGATATGCTTTAAAACGTACAAACCATTGTTATCTAATACAGCCAGTGTGATCAGACCTTTAACAAAAACAATTGTTCTAATAACACTGATCATAATTCTGTTGTTATTTAACAGTCATTTAAAACATACATTCATTTTTTCCTTCTACAGTTAGGATATGTAAAGATACTATATACATGTTTTTTTTAGTTTACTAATACTTTGCAGATATTTCAGTGTAGAGCACTTCAGGATTGTTTATAAATCAAAATTGCTATGTTTATTACAATGTAACCTTTGGAATAACATGGAACAGGGTTGTTTCTCTTCAGTGTCCTTCTTATCCTCTGCACCCCCAGCACCCCCTACTTCCCCCACCACCCAGTGGAGAACAAACAGCCCAGTATAGCCGCCTGCTCGACAAGGCTTTAGAAATGTCCTGAGCTCTGGCAGTAAGCTCACTCACATGTTCCTTGCTGTCACAGCACATTTCACATGACTTCATCTGAACCACATCGTCCTGAGTCCATTTACTGGGTGCTGTTTTGGTTTAGTTTGGGTGAAATGAGTTTGAATAAGAGAGAATTGAGCTCAGTGATGTTCTATGGACTGTCAATTACAGGAACCAGTCAATTTGTGCTGTTTTGACGTCTTTGAGTGAGGGTGCTTTCCACTCACATTCTCTACACTGCAGTACAGTTCCAGTCCAGTATTGTCCTTGAATGGAGGTAACCATGGTTACCTCTGAAACAACTCCCTCCCACTCCCCCTTTGACATTCCTCTGTTTGCTCCACATTAAGCACACACACACACACACACACACACACACACACACACACACACACACACACACAACGAATAGGTAGGCAGACAGACAGCCAGACAGACAGACAGATAGGTATCT
>JBBKCR010000018.1:11686140-11711597 GCA_037577295.1 Ladigesia roloffi
CGCACACGCAGACACGCACGTTCACACACACACACACACACACACACACACACACACACACACACACACAGTGACTAGGGAGGCAGACAGACAGTCAGACAGACAGACAGATAGTTATCTCGATAGATAGCTTGCTGTAAGAATAGCTATTATAAGATCATTCAACTAAATTGAGTTAATAAATAGTGCTGAAGAGTTTTACAGAAGTTTGATTATGTAACTTGACTTATAGTAATACGTTAATATCAGAAAAGAAGCAGCTTAAATTTTAGTCCTGAGTAGCTTAAATAGTACAGTTGAACCGCAATTTTATAAAGCAAACATTTATTTTCTAAAATGGAAGAGTTTTAATTGGTGAATGTGAACACCTCAACCTGCAACTGGATCCTGGACTTCATTACTGGAAGACCTCAGACAGTCCAGATCAGCAGTACCAGCTCCAGCACCATCACACTGAGTGCAGGTACTCCCCAGTGTTGTGTGCAGAGTTCGCTACTCTTCACGCTGTTGAGCCACGACTGCACCTCCAGCTCCAGTGTGAACCACATCATAAAGTTTGCATGTGACACTACAGTTGTGGGGCTTGTCACAGACAACAATGACATGGTGCACAGAGAGGTGTGATAGCTGGTGGTCTGGTGCAAGAAAAATAATCTCTCTCTTAAGTTTGACAAGACAAAAGAGCTGATTATTTACTTCAGGAAGACCCAGGCTGGCCACCTTCTGGCACCATGGTGGAGAGAGGGGAGCACCAAATTCCTTGGTGTTCACATTACAGAGGACCTCTACTGGACCAACCACATCGTGTCTTTGACCAAAAGAGCTCAGCAGCACCCGCACTTTGTGCAATGGCTGAAGAAGGCGCACCTCCTCCTCTTGACTCGAAAATTTCTGCAGAGATATTATCTCTTGGTATTTAAGGCTTCATGACCACATCTTTGGTATATTTTAGCTACGGGTGGCCGATTACTAGATGTTTTAAAGAATACGGCCCCTTATTTCAGTCTCATATGTTTGTGATGTTTCCATTGTATTTTCATACAAAAATGCCACAGAAAATGAGAGTGCAGTAGTAAGGTGACACAGTTCACTAACAGTGGTAGAGGAGGCTGACCTTACTAGGCTTCACGGGTCAAAGCATATGTCACTTGGACTTAAGTGCAGATCACAAACAATTTTATCTCTTTCGGCTTTTCTAATCGATGGCCTGATATAAATTGTGAGGATTAGAAAATCTGTCAATCATTGTCTTTGTTGCAATGAAGCAATGGCAATTCTACCTCACTTGAGACAGAACAATCTGAGGGCAGTGCTGTTTTAGAAAACTGAGAAGTGTAGTGCCTAAACAACACATTTTTCATAGTTCCTTTTCTCAGTGAAGCCAAAAAGGGTTTTCTGTCTTTCTGTCCTTTCAACTAGCACAAACTGTACATTGCAGGGCTCTTTACAATGTGATTCAGAGACAATGGAATAAATAAGAGAGGCATTAAATGTATATTCTTTTTTCATGTGTTACTTTCAACACAACCAGTGCTTTTTCATGTAACGTGTGATCAGACATTTAACACTGGCAATTGTTTCATTTAAACTACCAGTAAATGTTGTTATTCAACACACATTTAAAAAATTGTACTCACTATAAATTCCCTTTATTCAGTTAAAAAGGACAACAAAGCCCATTTCAGCCTTTTATGTGCTGCTGCTGTTCCTCTTGAAGTTGTCAAAACAGAGGTGACGTAAGACGAGTGTATTGTACTATTGTGGCACTCACTGGTGTGGAGTGAATTAACCCTCCATCCTCAGGTCCAGTAATGCAGAGAACAATGTCTCTCCTTGTTCCCCTCCATAAATCCCTTCTCTGTTTCTCTGCTTCATACCCGTCTCTATACAGACTTTCATCTCTCATGAATTTGCTCACTCCACATTGCGGTAGGGCTTTCCCCAAATGGTCCTGAAGTCCTCCACAGCATCAGAAATTTGAGAAATGTGCAGATTTGAAGTACTAGTCTTTTTGTTTTTTAAGGCTATGAATATATAAAAACTGGCAATATTACACAAGTTTGTACTTTTATTTATAATAATCAACATAGACTACAGATATCATGCATCTGAATGCTAAGATGATTCATGAAGTGTTCTTCATGTAAATATCACTATTATGCCAATAATATACGTCAATACTATGATGTCATTCACACTGACAGACAGCAAGTCAGCTGAATTTATACTTGTCGTCTGTAAAGATATCTGAAGTGTGCTGCTCTCGTCGTAATTGCTGCTGAAGGCATTGATTACAAAAGCGCAGACTAAATGAATGTGTTGGGTGCAATATAAGAGAGATACTACAGTAAAGCAGGGTGAGAAAACAAACACTGCTCTGGGAAACGTCCTTGCCATAAATATCTGGTGTGGTGAGATTAAGTCTAGCCATCGCTGCAGGCAAGGTGCACTCAACTATCACCACCAGCAAAGAATAAATAGAAATGAAGAAAAGCTATTTAGGCTGCTTACTTCATTCTGCATGCAATCATCTTTCAGTGAAAAAAGGAAATGCTCAGCTCAGAGGAAAATCGAGGTGTTTTGTATGAATTTTTATAAAGAAAACAGATTTAGTCACAGAGGGATTTACACATAGTTGCACAAATGTCATGATAACAGACATATCAGAACATACTGCAGACACATACTGACTCAGTCACCTTTATAAACTCTCATCAGGAGCAAAGACATTCACAGCTACAACTCTTCAACCCCATGCTGATAAATAGTATTCTTTCTTTTTTCTAACACAAATATAGCTCGTTTGAAAAATGGGAATGCATTCGGTTTATGTGATTCAAATGTGTCATTTTCACATGAATAAAATCTATTGCATCAACAGAAACTGGACTTGAGATGATGTGTTCATCTAATACACATATTTTCAAACAGTCCTTTTCAAGGATTATAATAGGGGCCACTGCAGTAACACGCTTAGTTCTCCTTGAAAGGCTTTAGACTAGATGTTGGAGCATTGCAGTGAGGATTTCTTTGGATTCAGCCAGTGATGATAGGCGATTAGTTCTGGATGACCATCTCATGCCAAAGGTAGTAAACAAAGCTCCAGCATTCCAGAGAACAAGGTTCCACTGTCCCATAGCCCAATGCTAGGTGACTTACACCTGGCATTGAGCATAGTGACCCTAGATTCATGTGCTGCTGCTTCAGACCCTGCCGTTTCATTGGCAATGATTTCCTATGCAGAATACCCAAACTGTGTGGACATTTGTACATCGATGTCACTTCAACTAGCCAAAGTCACTAGAAGGAGTTTAGTTTGAGAGTTAGTTATTTATTCATGTGCAATGACATAAACAAATGAATATCAATTCAGTTTGCATTATTTTTCTATGCACATACAAGGGCTCGATTTTAACAAATAACATACAAATAAGTACATGCATCTGCAAATGTACAACATTTAGGCGATCTAAAGAACTCTTTTTACACACACTGTGAGTGGGGCCTTAAATGAAGATCTGTGTTATGTACATATACTTACAGGTGGAGATCACTCCACAGATTTACACTGCATATTTACACAAGTAGCCATGTATAATATACCTTACTCTGCTGTACAATGTGTGTGATAAAGGCAGTATCTGTGCCATGTTTACAACCTATAAGAAGCAGCTGTGAGCTCGGCATGCCACAAAAACATCTGTAATAGATTGTCACGAGTGAGAAGCTGCTTTTCTCTTGTAGGATACACTTTAATGGCCATCACTTAATCTACCAGAGGCGAGGAACTCGATATAATTCTATCTGCTATTGCTGCTGTTTCAGTGACGGAACAGCACTGAAAACACTGTATGAACTGAGTTTACGTGATTTAAATTTGTACATCATTTCCTTACAAATAAAATACTGTCTTTACAAATATTACATCTCTATAATGTCTAAAGAAAACAATTTTACAGGAGAAATATTAAATATAATGAAGTACTATTGCAAATTCTGGACCTTTTCTATTGACCCACGAGCGTGTTTACACAGCGTGCGTGAAATAAAGGGCAAAAAACAGAAACAAATTATTTCAAATGTTTTAATAGGACAGTAATGACACATTACATCAACACGACTTTGTGTCTGAGTTTACTTACTTTTGGCAGTACTTGTGTTGATGTAATATACTATATTCATATGGAAATGAGGTACATGTTTAATTCAAGTCAGTTCAGTGCATTATGTTTTTCAGTGTGTGGCACTTTCACGATAATCACTGAGGCTTCATTTGCCGCAATCAGCTGCTACTAGTTCTTAAACTAGTTTGTGCATAAATGGCAAAGATTTTTGTACACACTTGCAAGGTTTTGTATATAACATTATCCTACATCATTTGTACGTTTACTGTATCTATTATATTATCATTGTGGGGACAAACTCTGAATGGTTACTTTACAGATGAAGAAAACATCTTAAAGTGATAGTCGACTTTCCAAACCATTTTGGACAGTTTATTATAATCTATTCATAATAAAAAATCTAAGTGGAATAGGTTACTGGGAGGCAAAAAATAAATAAAAATGGAAATAATAAGACTTTGTCCCAGCAGTGACAACCTCCTTTCACAGCAACATAGCTCATTTTGAACAGAATGGGAATAAACAATGGCAAAATTTGATGGTGCTCGCTCTTGAACGACTTGCACTGCACTTACGTTGGCCTCATGCTGCAGTGTTCCCTTGGAAAGGCTAACACAGCTGCACTTTTAGATGAAGTGCACTTAGCAAGTACTGCTACGCTACTGGATGGAGTGCACACTTAGTCTGTGCTTCTCTTGCACTAAACCAAATGCGCACTTTAGGCTGCGGACGTCAGATGCTTTAAAGCGGCTACATGGCAGTCTCAGACAATGGATCCCTTGGAAGAGGACAAGTGGATGGAGTGAATGCGAGTGGCCAGAGTCTTTTCCAGGTCCTGCAGAACATTACTGCCTGCGGTGTCCACTGGGGTGTCATAGAGCAGCTGCTTGAATGGCTCCAACTCAATAAGCACTACCATGTTCTTCAAGAAGTAGCCCTCAATGTAGGATGAGAGTTCAGGTGCTTCTAGGAACTAAAAAGACAAATCATAAAACATATTGAAAAAATACTCATAGGAAAAAAGGCAACATATTAAGTATATACACTGAGTTGCCCGTAAAACCACTAGCCTGATTAGTTAATAGTTAGCTAGATTAACCCTCTGGCCGTCCTCGTTTTTACTACCCTTTCAGCGTCCTCGTGGCCACAAATGGCCACCAACAGATTAAGTCTGTGATTATTATTATATTTATGCTTTTTTGCTATTTTTACTGCATAAAGTGTTTAATTAACATAAGTGCTTGTCGTAAGTTTGTTTGCACTATGCACTTTTTAGAAAACAAAACCTCAAAAGTGTAAATTTTCTATATTCTCAATGCTACTGGATATTCTTCAACACTGATTATTATGCATTGTTTATTTTTTGCAGGGAAAGCAAAGTTCATAAAACTCAAACTCAGCGTCCTTGTGGCCAAAAATGGCCACTTCATGTTTACACTCCCAAAATGTTATAAAATTAATATATATTAAAATATTTTTCAGCTTTCACCAACTTGATTTCTTAAATTAGCATCAGTCCTTGTCATGAAAAACAAAAATTCATTTAAATTAAGAATTTTAATAGTTAGTTCATCCTGACAAGCAAATAGTAAAAAGAGTCTCATGAGTAACCTGTTACATTCAAGTTCTCTGTTCTTAATTCTCTATATTAAAGATTAGATTCTCTGCCCGAACCCGCGGGTCGGGCCTTGATCAAGCATTTGATTTTTTTAATCATTACTTAATTTGCCTATTTGGTTAAGGAGCTATGCCAAATGTATAAATATAAGAATATTTTAGCAAAGTTCAATTGCTGCGTGTCATGCGCAGCAGCGCTCCAGCTCCTGCCCCTGGCCACATTACACCGGTCGTGCTGGGCTGGACTGCAGAGCTTAAAGTGCAACATGGAGCTTGAAGACGTGAAGAAGAAAATAAAAACGAGAGAATTACATTTGAGCAAGTGCGGAGGAAAGTCAGAGGTAAGGAACCATTTACAGCAAGTCGTGGGCAAGGACAACATATGTGTCTGGTGTATTTCCTATAAACTCTGTCTGTGGCTGTTTTTAGTTAGACTGACGTCACGCTCGGATGCATCTCCCTTCAGCTGGAGTGCCCTGAGCTCTGAACACTCGGAAAGTGAATAAACCAACGAGAATTCCATCCACACTCTGAATTTACAAATGGTTTCAAAGGACCAGAGTGTGCCCGGAGCTCGGAGTGTGTGTTTAGGAAGGCACCCACAGTTGAGAACGTGTGTTATAATGGCCCACGTATTTAAAATATTGTCGGGTTTAAATCGGGCTCGGGCCGATAATCACAGGTAATTTGTCGGGCCGGGCTCGGGCACAAGGTGCAGTGGCTCGGGTCTCATTTTCTGGGCCCGATCTAAACTCTACTCAATATGATGTTAAAAAAAGGTAAGATGGCAGTTAAGAACATACGATCTTCTTCATTTTTGACAAAGTGATGCTTTCCTCTGCATCCTCCCTCAAATCAAGTCCTGGGTATACCTACACTGAACTTTGGTTCTTTGGTCATTTTATCAGAAACACCTAACATATAGTTGCACTTTATTTTAAAAAACTAAGAGCAGCTTATTAGTCAATACATCCCCTCTAGCCCTTCCAATGCCACTAGAACTTCAATGTCACTGCCGTGCTGAGAAGAGTCCACCACCCAAATAACTGTTCAGTGGTGGTCTCCTTTCATTGAGGGATACAGTAGAAGTGGGACGAATATTCACATCAACAGATGGCCTATGGTTAGTAACTGGGTAGGTGGACATAGTAAACATGGCAGCTTTGTGTAATGTTCCAGGTAAAGCTGTTACTTTAGCATGGTTGTAGATCTCCACGCAGGTTTCAGTGTTGATGTTCTTAGAGCAGATGATCTCACAGTGCCTCTGTAGCGCTTCCAGCTGGAAGAACTTAGCAGCGGACAATAACTGGAAGAGAAAGTGACAGACTGGGGCATGAGCTTTTTGTCACGTTTTATCCTCTGCTGATAATTATATATTATACTTGTGAGAAAGTGAGAGTAGGTTAACAGGACTTACATCCATAACTTCAGTGTTCCTTATGTGTAGAGCATCTGTTCCACCATAGTACAGATACTGCATCACCAGCTGTGAAAAGTTTTCATTGTTGAATGAAATATATATATATATATACATACAAACACACATGGAGTAATGTAATAAATAATCTGTGGGGGGACAACAACTACGTACCAGAAATACATTATATTTTACATTGCTGATTTCAATGCAGGTGTTCTCTGTTGGAGGTCTGTTTGCCAGTAAGGATTTAAACCTATATGAACGGAAATAAAAAATAAAAACAGTATTATGTCATTTTTAAACAATTTTACAAACAATCCCAGTACAGGGATAACCCTGACTGTAGCTTTTGAAACATTTGCACTCCAAATTTTACAGACTTGGTTTAAGCACGGCAGACTTGATTGCACTTGATTGCATGACCACCCCAACTGTGCATGCAATACACTGTCTCACCTGCTGGAGGCGGTGAAAAGTAGAACTTTATGAGCATAGAACGGCTTTCCTTCCACTAGGAATGTCACATCCGACATCTCCTTATTGTTCAGAAAGTGGGGGTCTAATACATAAACACATGACAGAAAAGAATCATAAACAACCCATACCATAAACCTCCAAACTGCACAAGCTGCAACAAAATTCCATGGTGAATGTTCACCGCCATCAGACACTAGATGGCAGAGAAGGTCTAGTTTGAAAGATCTAATCGAGTTCCTGCAGGCAGCATGTGTTTTAACGAAATGAGGAACAAAACATGATCAAATCAAGTGGGGAAAAAAATTAGCTCATCCCGTTCTTTGTATAAAATTTTGTTGTGTTGGGCATCAATCAATTAATGAACAATTTCTGTCCGTGAGTCCAAGGCCGGCATATTTTTAGTTTCTGGACTGTATTCATCCAGACAGTGATGCTTATGTATTTTTAAATACCTATACATTTATTTAACTATTACAACTGTACCAGGATAACAAATACCAGCAAGCAATTACTGGGCCAGTCAGTGTTACTTTTGTGCCGAGAATGGTATCAGCAGTGATTCTACACTGTCCCACCGATATATGTTGTTAAAGTGGGCTGATAAATTGTGCATGGTGACACATGGGCTACCGTCAGTATTTGTTCAGTCAGTAAGTGCCCCTCTGGTAGGCATTTTTGATAGCATGACCAGTGAGTTTAGCCAATGTAATGGCAAATCAGAATAAGGGTGTTAATAAATACAAAAATATTAGCAAAATGTTACACACCCAGCCTTGAGGTCTGTTTCTTCTTGATCTCCGTCAGTTTAGGAATGGGGTAGGGTCCGTAGCACTGTGTGAAGATCACAGCCAGCTGCTGACTGATCACCTCATTCTACAAAACAAACAAACGGGAATGAAACGCGTCACAAATATTGCCGATAAGTGCTGCACGGATGCTGCAGCAAACACAAGTGCTGCCAGGGCGTGAGTGTGTGATCTCAGTGGAGAGCCTGAATGTAGATGAGAGGGGAATTTAATGTCATTTTGATTGATGAAGTGCTTTCTGGAGCAGCTCTCTTTTGTACAGGTGGGTGGAACACAGGTAGACCAAATCCTCTGCTGAATTACTCTCTCTCTCTCTGTAGTGCGATTCTGTGGTGTGACTCATCAGAGGAGCTGTGAGGGGCTCCTCATCAATATGACATTTCTCTTGCTCTGAGTGCCTCTCCTGCACAGCTGCGAAATCACCTACTGTCAGAACACCACTGCCAAACCCACACAAAATTGGTTTATCAGGATGTGGGGAAACACATAAACTATATGAATGTAGTGAGTATCCAGAGGCTAGTTAGCGCATTAATCTGGTTTAAGATGCACCAGTGTCAGACACAGGGGTTCAGTTACACACACACAGCTTGTATAATATCAAAAGAAAAGCATTGAGAGCTCTGCAGTGACTGCCCATGAACCTAAGGACAGCATGCCTGAATGAAACTATTTCAAAGAATCATCCATTTAAGGGCTCTTTTAGGGCATAATTTCAATGTTCTTCTCTTGACACTTTGTTATTTTCTATACCTTATCCTAACCTTAAACTTTTCCTTTTACACACACACACACACACACACACACACACACACACACACACACACACACACACACACACACACACACTCTCTCTGATGGTAAATTTGCCTCACCCTTAATTTGCAGGAGACACTTGGGATATGTCCCAATCACTTTTTGTCATGGATAATTTTTTTAAGCTTTCAAACAGGCAAAAATAAGCATGAATAATGAATAATGTTACATGTCATAATGAAACCTACATAATAAAAACCTTTACTATGTCCTTCACTTGCATTCACCTTTAAAATATCCTTCATGTGTCCTAGGGCCTGTATTGCGTTTGACTATATGTGTCTAACATTAGCATGATTAGCGCCTGACAATGGATGTCAGTTTGAACAGGGACAACTTTGCTGAACTTGACACTGATCACTTTATTATAATGTGCTGAAAAATGACTCGAAGTAGCGATATCCTATTTGGGGAAACCTGCACATGAGATGTTAGATGTAACTTACATGTCAGCTCTTTCAGGTTCTTATAAATACTAAAAAAAAAAGCAATAGCAAACATTACCATCATGCAATATATCATCTAAGAAACATTATGGAATTGTAACACACCCAAAAAGAATCAGCACCATTTGAAGATAGTCCTATCAGCAGTTATCATTACGTTTAACCAACCGGCATATATTTACCCAAACAGATGCTAGTGGGCTCCCAAACACAAGTAAGTGATGGTGTCACAAAGTGCAGACGCTATCAGTCACCACAGCTGAACAAGGAACAAGGTTGAGTGGCTTTACCATAGATCACTTCTGACACACACAGATAACCACATGAGCCCATGCTGCCAGTGGAGTGTGTGAGTGTATGTGTGTGAATATGGAGGAGAGAGTGAGAGAGGGAGACAGAGACAGAGAGAGAAATAAAGAAAGAGGGAGAGCAGTGGTGTTTCTGACAGCAGGTGATTTGTATAGACTCAGGCTGGCGGTCAGGGTGATTGGAACGTCAGGTTGATGAGAAGTTTCTCTGCTGGAGGACAGAGAGTAGCGAAGGTGTCTCTGCTGCCTGCCATGCATCTCATCTCCTCTACACACAGCCGGAGCTGGCAGGAGGAATGGGCCGTGAGACAGGTGGAGGAGAGCATGCATATGTGTGAGCGAGAGAGCCACTCAATGTCAAAGCAACGCTCACATTGTTACATAATGCAGTGCTGCATCCCAGCAATCCCATCCTTGTGATGTCCAATGTGTTACAGGCTGATGAAGGTTCAGATCCTTCAAGCAATCATAAGAGTGAAAAACTGTGTTGTGCAAAACTGTCCTCCAAAGCTAAAGGGCACTCTATCAGAAGTGAAATTGAGAAAAAGTGTTCAGTTCTCTGCTATGGGTTTTGTGGTGGCTGCGATTTCTACTTTCTTCTACACTCTTTTTCTATTAAACAGAGCATAAATGAACTTTTTTGAAGGGTCATGAGTTATCTAATTCTGGTACGAGCTGCAGTTTACCCAAGGAAAAATACAAATTTTTAAATTTTCATTAAACTGAGGCTTCAAGAGATTGCTTTGACTGGAGAGCAATCTTGATCATATTAAGTAATGCAATGATGCATACTAATAATAATAGCATAATATTATATTCTGTTAATATAATTAGGTAACAGCAATACTGTAACACCTCTTTGTTTTGCACGTTGAATGCACTACACAGTGACTGTAGCACAGTCTGGTGTGCTTTTGAAATTTCATTCAGTTCTGATATGAAATAATTGTTTCATTAAAAAAAAAAAGTAAATACCCGCTCCCTGTTTACTTTCAGCAAAGAAATCAAGTGTCATTCAAACGCTGTAATAAAGTTTTTGCTTATTAGTTGGCATGCATTATTATTTATATATTGCTGTTCCTGTTTTTAACTGTTATGATTAATATTTGGCACAGAGTCTTCCCCACACTGCTACTGTCCCTAACACCAAGTAATAAGAAATGTGCTTCAGCGTGTTATGTGTGGGCTGAGTTGGCTGTGTGGGCTAGAAGTGTGTGTGTGTATGTGTGTGTGTTTGTGTGGATAGTGCAGATTGGGGCGGACCTTGCTGGCTCGGAGGATCTGGAACATGAGGGGCAAACCATGTGTGATGAGCTCCTCCGTGTACTCCTCCTCGTCTATACAGCTGAACTCCTTCAGCAGGCCCTGGATCAGCGGCCGCCTGTGCTGCAGGAAACATGTCCGCAAAGACTCCAGCCAGGTATGCAAAGTCCATGGCACTCCTGCCTCACACACACACATTCCAAATGACAGGTTTTCATTTATAAACCATATTTGGGACAAATGTGCGAATATTTAAAATAATGCTCACCCATAATGCTTAACTGTGTGCTTGGTGATGATTAACTATAACATTTTACCTCATTATGAAAATCTACAAACTAGAGCAATTTTAATGATTATTCTCTGTGAAAATATCTCTTATATTTCTGAATTTGGTGTACTTAAAAAATACTTATAATTATATCAAAATATATCACAGGGAAATGTTACATTTCATAATGCACTGGAATCAAAACTGTAACTAGAAGGTCAGAAATTTGCACACCTATATTAAGTGTTAAAAAGAAATCTGTTTATTAAGGATGTGTGGTCTTTTAAAATCTGTTTTTATTCATATGTGTTCCCAGTTGGAATATAAATCAGTGTGTGATCACATAACCAAAATTTGAATTGTAATATATTTGCTGCACTCATTGCTGCACATAATCATTTGTCTCGAGTGTTGTGGTGCTAACCTAGGCTACGTATGTCCAGTGTGATGTCCACATAGCTATGTTCTGAGCTGTGGTACATGGCCTCTCTCAAGGCTTTGAGTTTGGCCTTCCCGGTACGAGAGGCCTCCAACTGCAGAGAGCTTCTCTCTCCCACATCCGAGCCCTCAGCCAGGATCTCTTCCAGAGACAACACATCGCCCTTCCCCTTCTCAGACTGGGTTAGCAGCTGGTGAAACACATTCCTGCACAGAACAAAGAAGAATACCATCTGCTGTCATAAAAAATAGTTGGGTCTGAAATGGTAACTTTGTGGAAGAAGGAAAGATATTTTCAACGCAACATCTGATCCATTCATCAGAAAATGTGCTCACAGTGTATAGGGTGGTTGTCAGTTGGTACAAAAAAACAAGAACAATAAATAAAACAGCGGTAAAAAAATAGAACCAGCTGAAGCATGTTACTGTTTCATATAAGAGGGTGTGTTTGTGTGCACATGTGTGTATTACCGGTGTCCATGTGCTGCGGCCAGGCTAAAGGAATTCATTTCCCCATGCGGTGTTGTGGAGATGCCGTTGCGGTACATGGTACCCACCATAGGGTCGGCTCCTCTCTCCAGCAGCAAACCAACCAGCTCAAAGTTCCCTGTACACACACACAAACACACACACACACACACACACTGCTGTCAATCATGTCTCTACATACTAATATTAATGAAAAATGCTCATATAACTAAAAGAAAATTACATTTTCAAAACTGTGGTGGTGTTATGTTATATACATATACTTCTCAGGAAGAAGATAAGAGACCACTGCAAAACTGTTCAGTTTCTCAGGTTTTATCTTTTATAAGTGTCAGTATTGAACTAGACACATTTGCCTTAGTTTTTACAAACTGCTGACAATATTTCTCCTAATTTCCAAAAATAAAAATATTGTTCTTTAAAGCATCATTTTACAAGAAATTCCAAAACATAAAAATAAGAGAATGGCAATCATTACATCTGACGTCTTGTAGTAGTGTTTTACCATCCAACTTAGAAGATGAGAGTGTTGAGTACAGCAATGATTTTTATACTTTTCCTCATTAAATAATATTTGATTCACATGCTCATCTAATATAAAGCAAAATGAGCTGCTTGTGTAGGAATTCAATAGATACTGGCCTGGAATGGTTGTCATACACATAGAGATGCTGCATGAAAAATAAATTGCAGTGGTCTCTTATTTTTTTCCACACCTGCATATATACAGATGCATTATTTCTATGGTTCAGTCGACAGCTCTGGAGCGCTAAACGCTGCTGTGTGCTGAAGTGTTAGCTTACCTGCAGCAGCGGCTAACTGCAGAGGAGTCTCTGTGTAGTTCTCCATGCCGTCCTGCAGAGAGCCCTCTACATTTGCCCTGGCATCAAGCAGCAACTGGGGGAGAAAAGAAATGGAGAAAGAGAGAGAGAGAAAACCAGAGAGAGAGAGAATCAGAGAGGGAGAAACGGAGAGGGAGAAAAACAGAGAGATAGATAGATAAATGAGAGAGCATAGGATGTAAAAAGAAGCAAAGAGAAAGAAAGAGAGAGAATGAAACGGGCCGGGGAGGGACAAGAGAAAGAGAGTTCAGGCTTGTCCAGCGTCAACAGCTTGATGAAATGTGATCTTGACTGTAAACTAAATTGCATATCAGACACAATTTGTGCTGAGCAAGATGCACACCCAGCATCAGCAGCAACTCCACAGTAACTACACAAAACACACCGAAAATGACTGGTAATGAGAAACATGGTAAATGGGGTGTAGCATGGTTGCTTGGTAAAGGCTCTGAGAAGAGCTTTATACACCCACATATACACACACGGAGCACAGTGTCAGGAGAGAACACAAAAGGGATTATTAGGCATGATGCATAATAATCCCAGTATAATATCAATGATAGCATATAATCTACGGTGTGCTCTAGAGCACTGAGACAGCTGTGTGCGGTCAGTGTGTGGTCAGGGCTGGGGTCTAACCTGCAGCACGGGGACGTGTTGGTGCAGCACGGCGAAAGTGAGTGCTGTGGCCTGCCGGGTCTCGGGGTAGACTGAGGGGTGCTGGTGCACTGTGTTGGGCACCTGGGGGAGGTACAGGGGACAGTCAGGGCACAACACACACACACATACACACACACACATACACACACACACACACACAGGGAAAAGTGCTGGTCTGAGTAAAAATATACGGCCACTGCACTCAGCGAAAACATTTGGTCCAGGCACTCACAGAGGACTTCTGTCACTTTTAGTGCTACACTCTGATAAAAGGGGAATAAATCTTCTGATGTAGCTACACCACTGCTACAAGTTATTACGGTCTCATTTCTGAACACTCACATAACTAACTAAGCAGATGTATCTTTTAATAAGCCTGTGTTCAAACCTTCCACATACCAAACACCATATGAGTCACTGACATGTCATTACTGTGATCACATTATGCAAGAGTTTCGCCCTTCTCTCACAGTGATTCAGCACTAGCTTAGTCGAAGGTTGTAGTGACAAGCTTTTAATTGTAAAAAATATTCCCTTCTATTAGTGACTCAAGGCATGACTTTATTCAGGCCACGCTAGCAAGTCATGCACCATCAAATGTGACTAATATGTGAGTATGTAACCGTCAAAGCTACATCCTACTTTATCCTCTCCTGCTTTAGAGGTGCTTGGTTTCTGGGAAAACACTTCTAGCTGAGTGATGTAACTATGGGTGCCTATGACGTAGTCATGAATACACACTACTGAGCAAACTAACAAATAAAGACCAGAGCTGAGATTCAGAGTTTTCTCCTGTTACACACACAACACAGCACACCAACAAAACAAATGAAACTACATGGAACACAGTCGATGAACGGCTGTGATGAATACTGGAGCAGCAGGGGGTCTTTGTCACTGACCTCACTGTTGATGTCGGCTCCAGCGTCCAGCAACATCTGAACCATGGCCTCATCCCCTCGTGCGCATGCGTACATTAGCGGAGTCATACCCTTCACAAACACACAAACGCACACACACCCACACAGGTTTAAATTATAATTATAATAAAAACAACAACAACAAAGACAATCATCATCATCACCAGCATCAGCAGCAGCAGCAGATAAATAAATAAATAAATACATACATACATACATACATACATACATACATACATACATACATACATACATATATACATACATAAATAAATAAACAGTACATAAGTAAGTAAGTACATCTAACGTACATCACAGTTTTCACTTATTCCAAACCCCTAGTGATTACATTACACATTTGCTTTTCATGCTAAGGAAGACGTTGATGAACATGAAGGCGGGGGCTGCTTGTAAAGTAAAAATAGCTGTACGTTGTCCACCAAGATTATTAGTTTTACAGTGATATTATTAATATTACAGTGATGCAATAGAGGAACCATTTTTGAACCTTTCAGTGGGTGATTCTGTAAAGGTCAATGTAAAGATTTATATGTATTTACAGTCCTCTAACATACAAATTTATTTCCAAGTCAAGAACCATCCAGTGATCTTCATTTTTAATATTGTAGTAAACTCTGAAGTATTTATTTAATGGAGAGCAGAGTGTGTGTACAAAAAGAGACCACAGGGGGATCAAGCACAAGCATGCAGGCATGGAAAATCCAGCAGTATCCCTGCGTCTGTGAAAAGGGCTGGGAACAGCTTACATTCTCCTGCCAGAGTTCAGCAGTGCAGCCAAGCCAGCAGAATGATGGAGAGAGTGGTGACACGTGGCCTGCAAGCTTCATCTCACTGACACAGCCTAATATAATATACTGTGAGAATCCAAGAGAGCCGTACAGAGTGTGCTGATGTGTTGAGAGAAACCTGTTAGACTTGAGGTTGCCAGGGGACAAACATGTCTGCTTTCTGCTGTGATGTAATTAATGAGGGTGCGTGTGCACTGCTGAAAATAAACAGTGTTTTCTTCCACTTCTGAGAATGTTTTGAGACCTTCATGCAGTGTTCTTTAAAAGAGGTATGACTGGACAAGTGTATGTGTTTATCCAAGAGAATAAATGAGTATATGTGTTTGTGCGTGCCCATGTGTTTGAGTGGTGTGACTGTGTGTGTTTGTGTGTGTATGCATGCCTCACCTGTTCGCTCCTGCTGTTGATGCCGTCAGGCCCCAGGAGATTGATGGCCTGTTTGACGAGGTCCGTGCGGCCGCAGTTCAGCATGCGAAAGCCCAGGTCCTGCAGGAACTTCGCTTCAGTGGACGCAGCATCCAGCTTCCGTGATACACAGAAGCAATCATCCGTCCTGAGGGACAGTCAAGAGCACTCACCTCAAGAAACAACCACCTATCACATTTATCATATCTATTATTTTATATACATCTATATCTCTATCATGTTGATCTTAAATGTTTGAGAAACACTGGTCATGTAAAAATAAATGACTATTTTTTGTCCATATGTGTCCATACGTTTCATATGTGAGCCTTGAGCAAAATAATAAAAAACAAGAAGATGCGGCACAAATTCCCTTAAACATGGATATTTATTCTATTTTTATACTTTAGAGCATAATATATTTTATTTTATCGCGATTATTTGTACATTTTACAGCTTCATACCTTTCTGCTTATTTATAAAAAGTGTTGCAAAATAGAGTCTGTATAATAGATTATTTGATTATTTCTCTACTGCAAAATTGATCTTATATTATTGGAAAAATGCATTCCAAACGTTCAGCCATGACTGTAAGCTTTTGAACAGTAGCGTTCACTGCCATAAAGAATCAATGCCAAGCTGCAGTGTATATTTTGAAAGCAATTCCAACTTAGTGCTGAGTGCAGTTCTGTCTTAATGGCCAATTACTTTAGATAGTCTGACTGAGGAAATAAGAGCTTCCATATGTACAACAGACTGTGCAGTACAAAGCTTTAGGCATCATTAGCTCTAAAGGCATAGTTTATTTTCAGTTCACTTGTATTATGTTGTTCTGTAAGTATTTCAAACGGCCTCGTACTTCAGCTGCCGAGGTTCACAGTCCACTCCGGGCAGTAAGAGTCTGGCTGCCTGCCGGACATCATCACTGTCTACTGAGAAGCTGCGGCGGTGCTCAGCATGGGACACGGCCACTCGGATCCACTCCATGAGCGGAGGCACTACCATGAACGGCCTGCAGGGGGAGACAACAAGCAAATTCTCAGCTCGCAGCAACGTCTGAGCCCTTGGAGGTCGGGCGAGAAATGTTTCACAAAACATTTATAAACAGCTATAGTCCTGTTCACTTATAAATGTAAACAAATTATATTTTACTACGAATGTTCCCCAAATGTAAAACATCACTAAGATTTAATAAATGCACAAACGCTCATTTCATTGGATTTACACCACATGTTTTAAAAATGCAAATAAAAGCTTGTATTTGTATATGAGAAGATTCCAAGCACATGTACTTGAGCCTTTTTTGCATGAGTTACAGTTGTTTATATTCTCTTCTAGCTGTGCTTATTTGCATCAGCCCGCACACACCGAATCCCAAAAAGCGTATTAATTTTTTTCTTATTCTCAGCTCTATTACTTCTGTGCACTTTCACTGGAGAGCATCTCCTTTGCAATGTTGTAATTGATTAAAGCTAAATCTTCTGGGGTATGAAAAATTAACCGGGTTGATTCAAATGTACAAATCTGTTCCACATTAATAAATTATCTTACATCAGCAAGATTACAGCTCAAGTCGACTGAAAGACAAAATTGCGTTAATGCAATATATTTTATTCATGTGGAAATGATGTACATATTCGAACTGAGTTCATGTTCAAGCAGGGACACCACTTGCAATGAAACATTTAAAGGCAAGAATTTGCTTGAAACTGGTTGCCTTGGTTTGACCTGAAGTGTTTAAGTAAAAAGTACTCAGACAGGGATGCATAATAAAATAGAAATTCTGTTGATATCAGCAAATGACTTAAGAAATGATCAGTATCTGACAGATAAGATGTTGGACCAATATTTCAAACCAATACTTATTTACCCTTTTCTTCCTTTTTACAGAACAGCTGAAACCTAGAAACCAAGTAATACATGCATTTTTTCTAATTCAGCTAAATCAGATCTAGGTAGATTCTATAACTTTTTATGAATGGATGATGGCAGATTTTTGCATGAAAATGCTCGTCTGCATGTATGTCCATATTGACTATAATACAGTGAATCAGCATGTGGAATAGGAACTTTCTGGTTGATATCATAGTTTCTATCATGATATAAAAAAGCCTGATGCTGCCTTTTATTGCTGGATACTCTGAGACTTATTATATATTTATTTCAGCAGTGTAATAAAGCTGAGCCAATGGTGAAGAATATATTTGAGCTGTTCTCATACACAAAAAGTCATACATGTTTTTCAGTATGAAAAGAAAAATAAGAAACCTTACTTTTAAGAGAGCAGAGTAAATTAGAATAGGGTAATACACACTTTTTCATCTTTGCCTAAAGGGTTGATCTAGTAACACCTTTAACAGAATGGTATCACAGCAACTCAAGTCCCAGCAGAAGCAGCCTCACCTTTCTGTGTGAAGAGTGATTTTGGATGGCTCTATATTGGGGTTCTCCCACTCCATTTGAGGGCAGTGCATGAAGTAGCACAGAGTGTAAAGGGCTTCAGGCTCCCAGTGGGTCAAACTGCTCTTCTGGTGCACAGGTGTGTTGTTACTGTGGTTCTTTACGCTCAGTGGGTGCAGGTGATGCATTGCTCTAGACACCAGGTCACCTGCAAACAGGGGACAGAGTCATGCTCAGTTGCTGCCCCTACAGAGGGCAACAGCCACATAGCACAGTTCATTAATGCACTGGTGTCCTGCTGTGACAACAGCTGTTTGCTTTTCCTGTCAGGGCTGTTCTGTCTTAATGCCTTCAGTGATGCAACTGTTGACTCAAGTCATCTGTCGTCTCCACCTGTTATGCAACACTCTCAATGTATGGCCGCACATGTTCTGTGATCATTTTACGTGTGTGTGTTTGTGTGTGTTTGTGCGTGGTGGGGGGTGGGGTGGGGGTTAGACATAAACACATACACCCATCCCTCATAAGAATCCCTCACACCCATCCCTCACAAGGACAAGAGGGAACAGGAGAAACAAATACAGGCGAAAGATGTCAATACAGTACATACTAAGCATAAAGAATGCAATAGCAGACATTTGGTAGCCCCATCTCCCTTTCTCTCCAGTGATTATTGCTCATTATGAGCCTTTAGGTCTCCCCTGCATTATCTAATGAATCCATGAACCCTTGCTCTTTTTAATTAATTCATAGGAGCATAACAGCTATTCTCACTAAATAAAGCAGCTTACAAACAGTGCCATGCTGCGAGACCTACAGAGAAACAGCCTCTATCTATTACAGCGCAATCAGAGTGCTGCAGTCTCAGCTGTTCTCTGGAGTCCAGTTCACATATCCCTTTGTCTAAATGAATTAACAGCCTCACAGCCATCGTGTGATGGGCCCTGCAGGCCCCGTCATTTTCAGAAATCAACAGTGTAATTGTGCTTTCATTCCAACAAGGGCTCCAGAATTCTATGAAAATGCAAGTAAAAGCAGTTTTGGAAAAGGCCAGTTCATAAGGGATGCTGAATGGTTTGAACAGTTATACAGAATCTGACCGATCCAGGATCTGCCCACAAATGTTTTCATTCGCTGATGAGTTTAACAGGCTTTATGGAATGCTGCCAAAATTTTTCATTCAACTCAATGTAAAAATTCCAGTTCAAAATACCTATAAATTAAAGAGCCCTATCCATTACAAATTGTATTTATTCTGTATGCATTTGAAGGTCACACTTTTGGAAAAGATCAGGCGTTTGCATTTTTTTCATTGTTTGCATTGTAGCAAATTTGTCAATGTCATTTTAACATTTTAACATTCTAACAAAATAGTCCCACCCAGCAGACACATTCGTTAAATAGATTAGGGTAATTCATACATTACTTCCAATATCACAAAGAGATGATTGACATGTGTTTTAGAAAGCTTTAACCAGTTAAACAAATGTAAAGTATTTGGCTGATTTCTGCATAGAAGAACATCATTGTTGATATTTACACCGGTAGACATTTAGACGACAGACATGCCGTAGACACAGGCACACAGACACCGAATGCAAAAGCAGGAAGACATGGTGATGTGCGGGTCCAGAGATGAGAAAAGGAGACTGGAGGTGGCCCCTGCAGGGCACTTCTATGGCCAGCGCACTCATCTCTTATTCATGCCAGCCTGTGACATTTCCCGTGAGTCTGAGGGGCAGCAGGAACTGACTGAGAGCGATATCCACTCTAGATTAACCAGCGGGGAGTAACGCTCCCTGCAGCTAAAGCCACTTCATTTTACTCTCCTTGCACTTTTCCCCTCTGTCTAGGGATGAACATAATGCTCTGCACTTTAATGGTCACAAAAATAACCTTCATTCCAAGTGTGAGTGCAAAAGGTGAGAATTTAGTAATGATAATGACATTTTAACTGTTAAAAGCCATTAGAGTAGATTTGTTACACTATTTGAATGTAATAACATCGATCAATACAAAATAAATTACAGTTTACAGTCAATCAATGTCAAAGCCAACACTTTCTTCCCAAATGATAGAATGGTTTTATTTCTGCATAAAAAGAAGTAAGACAATGACTGCGTATGAAAAGTAATATCACACCTAATGGATACAAACATGGTGTGGATTTAACATTTAGACTTTCATATCAGTTGTTTCAGTGAGCTACAAATGAGAAAGACCTCTAATCTAAAACTACACCATATATTTGTCATCACCAATGATAACACTGACTTTTAAGAGTAAACTGTGAAAGCTGAGCTGAAAGAAGGGCTCATCCTTCCTCCTTTGCAGCATGAATAAGGAATGAGAGGTGTGACATGCAGCAGGTGCGAGGCCTGGCCTGCTATGTGTTGTCACAGGAGCACACGGTATTCTTTATCAGACCAAAGACTGTTCAGTGGCTTGTCAAACAAGTGTTTTCTTCCATTCTATGTATTTAAAGGTCTTTAAAAGTACAAGAATTGGCTCTGAGGTCTTGAGCCAGACAGATGGAGAGTCCATAACTGAATATTTGGAGTCAGATCCTTTAACTTTAGATCTAACTTCATCTGTGTATTTTGTGTCATGGTTTAGAAAGAAAACAAATTCACTGTATTTACCTGATTGTATTGTGTAATTGTGTGGATAATTGTGTTATACACATACAAAGAACATCATATTGTATTCATATTGAAATAAAGTACTTTCAAGTAATTTCAGTTCATCCCTTTTTCAGTGCACACATATTTCTACTTCAGCTTCAGTAGCATTTAACCGCAGAAAACAGATACAGAAATAAGGCACCGGCAGCAAAGTGAAATTCTAACAACTGTGTTATGACAGAGGGGAAAGTGTAATTATGTTATGATTATGGGCACAATCATTAGATCCAGAATCATAAAAGATTATATTATGATTATGAAAAGATTCTCTCACACAAACAAAAATAATACAGGGTGGAAACATGGAAATGCTCATTGTTGGTCATTTAGCCATGACATTTAATTAGCCCCTTCTGGCCAAACCAAATGACCACTCTTTACTGCGGAACAGGTTTCATTCAGACTCAGCTTGTTTATTCCAAAGATTTTAGTCCCTTTAGGGCTGCCAGTAGAAATCTAGTCATTAGTGCTGAAATCACTGTCAATCTATGTAAAAGCATTTATTTATTTTTATGCTTTTTTGTTTTATTTGTTTATGCATCATTTCCAAGTTTTTAATGACTGTGAAGCCACTTCCCATGTTTAACTTCTTATAAACTGTAACGGCCATGGGGGGTGGTTATGATTTGTTTCCCTGTCTGTTTAATTTGAATAAGTCTTCTATTGTGAAGCGCCTGTGTTAGCCGGCTGGTCACGTGTTGTGGCTGCACCTGATCCTGGTTTGATGCCTCATTTAGGTTATTATAAAGGTCGGAGTCAGTGTGCAGCCCAGCATGTGACCATCGCCTCATTCCTCCTGAGTTCCTGTCCTGTTTGTGTTTCCCCGTTTATCCTGTTCGGCCCGAGTGCCAGGTTTGTGTTTTCGTTTATCTTTGTTTTCATTAATAAAATCCCCGAAATGGAATCCCTGTGTAGACCTGCGTCCCTTCCCCTCACCCGAGGTAACGTACGGGCTAAGGCTAAGGCCGCAGCTAGTTACACAACCATCTACGCACTGATCTATTCGATCCCAGCAGTTGGAGTCCAAATATATCTCTCTCTCGCTCTCTTTCTCTGTTTCTCTCCCTCTCTCTCTCTCTCTGAGTGGGCTATCCTACATCCCTCCAATGTGTCATTAATCTGTTAGACAGTGCGGTGCTTTACATGTTTCTGAGGAAGCAGCTCAGTTTAAAGACTTGGTCTTGATTCTCTAGTGCTGCTGCAGATCTTACAAAACAGGTGACCTGTTCTATAAAGGAAAATAGACAAGGCGCATAGTTTTGAAAGGGGTTCCCATTAGATTGTAAATAAGAGACCCACAGTACTGACCAAAGTCCTAAGGGGTGCATAGATCAGACTTCATTCAATCGTTACACGCTAAATATATATTTTTACAGATCAGAACTCAAAACATACCTGAAGATATCATTCACTGTGATAGATGAAGTCTGAATCTTAGAAATGATATATTGTGTATCAGAAAGTCATCTGGTTGAAGAACATGTGTCCTTTTTTCACTCTGGTGGTGAAATAAGCCACTGGAAATTGCAGCTACATTAGTCTATAGGTGTCCTGTAATTGAAGCTGCACAGAACACAGATCTGACACACATATACACACACTCACACACACAAGCCGGAGCTCAAACACATGCCTGCTTCTTTCCTCTACAGTTTGTGGCCCACCCTAACTGCCAGCAGCAGCTGTTGACGATCTGGTATGAGAACCTGTCAGGCCTGCGGGAGCAGTCCATCGCTGTGAAGTGTCTGGTGGTGCTGGTGGTAGCTCTAGGACTCCCCCTCCTTGCTGTGGGCTATTGGTTCGCTCCGTGCAGTAAGGTAAGAGCATCTGTCAAGGTTAAATCCGTTGGACACCCTGTTGCCACCAGCTCTGTGTAGAATTTGCAAATGTGCTGAATAAATCTCCATCTGGTCTTGAGTCTGCTCCATAAACACAACACTTTAAAACTTTCTTTCAAAAGTTCCACTTAATTCAAAGCACACAGGTACGTACCGACTCAGAACTGATCACCAATCAGACATCGGAAGAGTTTAATGCCTTTAAAAACTATTAAAAGTTATTACAGGTTTTGGTAATCACATGTAAAAATGTAGAGTAGGTTCTAAATATAAATTACATTTTAAAATCCATTCATATGAGGAACTTCAGAATTGGTGCTCTTTTACCTTACATATAAAACACAGAAGACGTGCGGACTCACTGTTTGTAGATTGAATGCTAAATAAGTCGCCTGCTTAAATATTATATTTTTAAAAAATTATAACATGTCTATGGGCAACAAAACATGTTTATGAACTTTTTTCACAAAATTACTCTCACATAAAGAGATTTCACCAGCTGTATTCTTGACATATTCAGTCACCTTTAAAATGATCCATTTAAGGGCTTTGTCACTTTTATGCAAATAAGCTGTTGCTGGCCACGCCCCACCCATCCCACACTTATGCTGAGCGTTTACTGCACCTGAAAACAGAGGCGCTATCAGCACAATATGTTGGACCCCAGAGCAAGATGAACAGAACTCTTCATGAGCGACTCGCCTTTGCCAGTAGCCGTAGTGCTCGGCTTCTTAAGTGTGCTTGTAAAACCAGCAGACAAAAACGGCAGATCTACAATTAATCTAGTGGGAGGGGCTTGACAGGTAAGGGGCGATTCTACGCAAATTTTCCTCATTCTGACGTCACAAGAGGGGAGCCGTCCAATTGGCTCATAGAAGCATTTGATTCCTGAAACCAAAATCTTTATAGGAACAAACTGAAATACAAAAGGATGCAAAAGTGAGTTTTGCAGAATATGTCTTCTTTAAAATCACCACTACAAAAAATTATTCTCTACAGTTCACTTGTCCACATTGAACTACTCTGAATGATTTTGGTTTCACCTCAACAACTGATTTTTTAAAATATGATTGTGTTCCCTCTTTAACAATGTGTGGCACATTACACACACTTGCTGTATTTTCATGCCTTTTCTGCATCAATACATGAGTAAACGATGGCCAAACAACATTATTCTGATATGAAATCCAGTGAGCATGTCCGTGATTACTTCTAACAAAATGATGATTGTTCTTCTTTTCCAAAAAGCACTTAGAGACTTACTTGTAAATTTTTATGTGATGACAATTTACAGCTCTTTTCTTATAGTATTAAACTGTCGACTCTGTAGAGCTACAATCTGGTAAGAGCGACAGAACAAACAGCAAACAAAACAACGGTCCTCCATCACCCCCCAGGGCCATAAAAGTCCTGATTGATAACGTACAGCAAATGGAAACCTCAAACCAGCAGATAATTCGATTTACGTGGAAACGGCCAAGAGTTTCCCACCTGAGGGGCTCAGCCTGTTCACTCCATCTTTCTCTCCGGTGACCACAATTACCTCTCCAAGTTGATTGTATGACTAGAATAAATATCTTTGCTGCACTACAACAAGCACTGAATGGTGATTTGTAAGTGTATTTGGAAACTGGGTGGTTTATAGGTCTGTTAAATATGTGCACGCTAATGTTCCACCTCTCAGTTTCTCGATTTACGCAGACAGCCTTACTTCCCACTGCACAGGCTATTGTTCTCAAACCACACAGCACTTCATATGAACAGATAAGGAGTAGTTTCTTGAAGCCGGAGCAGGGAAAGCAGCAGATGGTTCATGCCAGCTCCTCTGGCAGCTCTGTCGATAAAACCACAGTGACGATTTTTTTAAAGAAACAACAATATACATTCCAATTTTGCCTCAAACTCAGTGGTGTGGAGATCGCAGCTGCAGGAAAGGGAATAAATGACAAGGCCAGATGCTCAGGAGTCCTACACTGAAACAAATACCACTTATTACATTTAAAAAACAGAACATAAGGGTAGAATAAAACAGCCATGATCCAATAAGACCCACCTTGGATTAAAGAGCCAAGACTGCACTGATGTCTGGAATCAAAGGTCGGCTATACCACCATTCAAAACAAAGGATAAAAAGCTCCACTAATCCTGACTGTGTTTTCCATGACCATGCCACTCAGCCTAGCTACCTCTACAAGGAATCCCATCAGTTTTCTCGACATATTTTAATGGTTAAAATGTAATCAAAGCGATTTTTGTGTGAAAGGGTTCAACATAGAGGTAATTGCAGACTCATAGGTGCATTGGTGAATGGATCACCAGTGAAATTACACTTGTCTTCTGCGTGATGTTAAAGGGCTAGTTCACCCCAAAATGAAAATCTGATGTTTATTTGCTTACCCCCAGGGCATCCAAGTCGAAGGTGAC
>JBBKCR010000018.1:11716618-11730518 GCA_037577295.1 Ladigesia roloffi
ATAGGTGGTGTGTGTGTGTGTGTGTGTGTGTGTGTGTGTGTGTGTGTGTGTGTGTGTGTATGTGTGAGATGGAGAGAGACAAGCAGCTTTGCAGTAGCTGAGTAAACACAAATCCAGTCCTTACAAGACTCTTGGCCCCAGCTAAGGATGCAGCACAGAGAAATGTAAACAGCATTTATGAGTTGCTGCGGTTTGATTGGTTAAAATGTGACAGCTGAGAAATGTCAATCATATCAGTCAGAAGAGCATTGTTTTTCAAGCATTTTCCCATTTTTTCCACATTAGCCATGCCCAATCCCATCTGCTGGCAAGGTCTTCTGACATCAGTGCTAGGGTGAGAGCTGCACATGCTTTCTTCAAGGCATGTCAAGCCTTTCAGTGCATATTTACCATCTGCCACTTATGCAAAATGGAGGATATTTTTAATTGCCAATTCTGTTACAGTGGTGCTTAAGTGGAACTAATTCTATATTTCAGCATAAATTCGATAATAAAATATCTGAAATGGAGTCTCTAACCCCAACCATACCAGACTCCAAACATCCACTCCAGAGTTTTGGAAAGACTCTTAACTAGATCTGGATTTCTGCCGTTATTTCCTCTATAAATGGGCCATTGTTTCCTCCACTTCCTGGCAAACAGTGTCTATGTCCCAACTAGTATTCCTAGTGCATTTTTACCTGAGAATGGCTGTGGTATCACAAAAAATCTAACTTATAACCATTCTTTTATAGGGCCATTGATTAGACGAGTGTTCCACTTGGAAGTCAGTAAAGCTTTGGTGTATTATATTAGTGGAGGAAATGTTCACATAGATAAGATTCCCCACAAACTCACACATATATTTTTGTAGTTCTTATGCACTAGGGCCATAAATTAGTTTCTTCTTGCTAATATCATTACATGAAATTATGTGGTGTAGGAGAGCTGTGTGTGTTTACTCACTGAGTTCAGCGATGCTTCCCACACGTGTAGCCAGCAGACACTGCTCCATGGTGCGCAGCTCGGCCTGACTGTAGGCTTGACCATCACCGGCCTTCCCTGACCGCTGCTGCTCTCTAGGCTGGCTTAAACAGTCTGGCAGACTGAGGATCCCTAAGAGAGAGAAAGAGAGTGAGAGAGAGAGAGAGAGAGTTAGAGATATTGAGGAAAAGCTGACTTAATGGGAAAACTCTTGGCATGGAGGGATGCTAATATGTTTCAGCTCCATTATTCCCTGTAGTCCAGCCAAGGAACGACCCACCGCTGACGCTGAAGGACGTCCAACACGGCACACTTTGCACTTTCCCATGGCCTCCATACCACAAGCCTGGCAGCAGACTGCCTGCATTCACTTTTCATTAGTCATGCTTCAGACTCTCAAAAAAGGCTTTATCCATTCAGGGATCAATGCTCCTTGGTGCTGCATCTTAAGTCTCCTGATTTATCGGAAACGCCTGATATACACTTAAATGTGTTTACTTAGGGGTTAAAGAAAGCATTACATAAAAAACACAGAAACTTCATCCCAACTGTGAATGGAAGTCCAGCTTACAGACATGTCCATATGCAGTATTACATTTATTTCAAGCTATATGAAGAAATTCTTTTTCAGGATGTGAAAGCATCTGCATCTATCCTCAAAAAAACATGAACCATGCCAACTTGGAAAGATCCAAAAAGCACAATAAAAAACTATCCAAAGTATTGACAGGAAAATGAAAACAAATTTATAAAAATACATGCACACTTTTACATTATGGAGCTGAATATTTAAACATTACTGGATGTCTAGACATGTATTACTAATACATAAAATAATTTCTGAAAGTTCAGAAGTATTAGATACACAGACTAAGATTAAGGTGATTTTATTTGTCGATGTATCATTGTTTTTGCAGAGTAACAGAATGACTCATCGTGAAAACTCTTTACATTTTAAACTGATTAAGTGAGGGTCATGGACCTGAACTCATGAAGCATGTCACAAAAGGAGTGCAGGTCTAGACCTCCTCTCTTATTTATGATGTGCTGTCTGACAGGAAATGATCCCAGATCAACACCTCCTTCTCTGAGGCAAACCCTGACCTCGAACAGCATGCTGTGAAGTGATCTGAGGCGGGCTGCTCAGACACACACAGACTGAATACCTCACTTTGTATCTGCACTCACTGTCCATTTGAACTCCAACTACCATACAGGTTTGCTTTGTAGAGCACAATTACAGACTGTAGGCAATCTCATTCTTGCTTCATTTGTTTTGTGCTTATTTATCAATGGTCAAGACCCATCACAGGATCACCAGTGAGCAGGTATTATTTAGTGTGTGTGCACGTGTGTGTAAGCATTATGCAGCAAGTTATTCATCCTCTAGTCTTTCATCAATGGTCCGTTTCTGGCAATAGGACATTGTTGGCTGGATATTTTTGGTTGGTGGATTATTCTCTCCATTCCAGCAGCTCCACACACATAAACACACACACACACACACACACACACACACACACACACACACACACACACACACACACTTGCTATTCCACTACCATGTCAGTGTCAACCCTGCTGAGAATAATCCACCTCTCTAATAATTCATGCTTGTGGTGGTTTTGACCCCGAGGTAAATGACATAATTGGGCTTGAAAATTCTGCAGAGAAACAGATGGACTAAAGTCTGTAATTGTGAACTACAAAGTGCACCTGCAGGACTGTGCAAAAGCTTTAGGTACCTTATACAAATAGTAAACGAAACTGTCATTCTGCAAGCAAAGTTAATATTAGAATGAATGCAAACAAATAAGAAAGCAGTAAAAAGCATCAAGATTTGTTTTGTTTGTAATAAGAAGTAGACATTTTGTATTCATAAACATTTTGTTGTTTCGTATATTTTAGTATATTAATTTGATAGGTAGAATAACTCACTGTCCATCTAAATTGTTTTTTTTTTTATTGTAATGTATATAAAATGGAAAATGAGTGTGGTTACAAGGTACTGTAACTGTGCCTATAGAAGTGGCTCTTCAGTTTGAACATGAGGGGTTTCTATATGAGAGTGTAGGAGTCTCATGATGTTTTGTGGATTCTATAGATGCAAACCTGTAAAGCAGTAAATGCTAAGAGGACAGTTTAAATCTATATATACAATTGGTATGCCTCCTTTTTAATGTACTTTTAATGCATTGACAATCAGTACCTCTAAATGCATCTGACCTTCCTGAACCCCCTGTAGCCAGGCTGCTACATCCACGATGGTCGAAGGTGAAAGCCACAGGTAACTGCTCTCTATCAGCACTCTGACGAGGCAAACTGAAGTGCCATTATGTTTCTGAACATGCAGCAATTACAGTAAGGAAAAACTTGTTCCTCTCACTGACAAAAGATAAAGTCCTAGCTGTTAACACAGCAATTGTTTTGATAAGACCACTTCTGGTTCTTTATTTTCAGTATTTATTTCCAGTTCCACAGATTTGTATGAGTGAAACATATGAGTAGCCGAGTGCAACTCATGTCCCTGTGCCCACCCAACACATTATACCTGTGGAATCTGCGAAAAAGTTAAATTATTACATTTTCTCCACTACCGCTTGTAAGCGGTTTAACACAACTAGTCATTGATCAGCACATAAATCAAAAGCTCTGAGGTGAGGTGGCCACTTGTTTCTGTGTTTGAGTTATTATTGCTTTTTACTTAAATTGTTCCGTAAGAAAATTGGATTTTCCCACATTGCCATGTTTCCTTCACTCCTCGTGGTGATAAAAGCGCTGGAGCCACTGGCGGGTAAATTATGATGTGACAGAAAAAGATGACTCTCTTCCTGCACTCAACAAGGGAGCCTTTTGTTTGAACTGTTTCATTTATAGTTGTGAGGTAAACACAATTTCAGGGATGCCGGAGGATAGTCTACCCTCACCCACCCCCCTCCACCCCCTTCCAATCTTCTCCTCCTTAGAGATGTGCTGGTCCTGATTATGAACACTCTACTGTAGATTTTCTTCAAAATACTTATTACGGCTTCTATCAGTGTTCAAAATGCAGCATTAGTCTGTACAGTGCAGCTCTGATCCAGATCAGAAAGTCATCAAAGCCTCTTTCAGAGTCAGCGTGTTTTGCTTGGTGAGGAAAAACATATCCTTGGAATATTCACCCTGGTTGCTATGGAGACAGGGCAGGGGTGCAGGGGTAGGTTGCTTGCCTGCGGCAGGGGAGGGATATCAGGTGTTTAGAGATGCATAACCACACCTCACTGCTCAATGGCCACGGCCTGCTACACTTGTGTACTCTACTGAGAATATATGCCATAGCATATGTCAAGACAAGGAGCAACTGTATCTCATGCTGTAAAAAGCTCAGGGCATGGTGGGCCATACTGTACGTTCAGTCACACAAATAAGTGAGGCCACCATCAATAGTTTATGCACATATGTAGTTTAAGTCAAATTATGCACCAACTGGGATATCTTACATTTCTATATTAATAGCTCCTAAATGAAATAATCTCTTTTATGATAAAACTATTTTGCTAAATACAAATGGAAAACTAGCTTGAACAATCAAGGTCACTGATGGAAAAGTATGTGAACCCTAATGTATTGGTTGGACTGTCCAGCCCAACCAATTGGACTGCTTTGGATGATTGTCTCTGTATTTGGTCTTCCTTGAGGCCCAGCCTCTCTGTTTGATGGTGTTTTGATCATCAGTAACTGCAAAACTCCCACTACCACACTACATAGCTGAGGTAAGGTTTTTTTTATTAGCATAAAGTTTTTGTTTTCTCCAAAGGTAATTCTGTGTGCATTTACCAAAAAATTCTCAAGAAGTGACAGCTGTGTTCCTCCCCCATCGCACTGCTCACCCCACTTGCCACCCCAGCTACACAGCCCACACTAAATATACCATGTCTATACTCCACAAACACTTGAACTGAGCAGAAATGCTGAGTGGAAACATATGACATTTAGGTGTGCTATTCATAAGACACTGAGTCGATCGTTCGGAAGAAACTGAGAAATGCCTTGTGTGTGTGCAAGCACTTTCCAGCTTGAAAAACTCATCACCCTGTGCTTCATAGCTGCCTGAGGAGTGAGAGTAAAGCTGCCTTTTCTGTAGAAAGTTTCACAAAAAAAGATGAGGAATTAATGCTTATTGGATTGATCAATATCCTGTCACTGCATAGCTAACTTGTCTTGCAAGATTAACAACAGAAACAGTGAAAATACATTCGGCAGAATATATTCCTGACTTCAGTATAACATTACAATGGCTGTTAAGCCTGTAGAACTGTTCTGGTTTAAATACAGATCATGTACTGTAATGTAGACTTTTTTGTAAATTTGTAAAGTTAAAAATACCTAAACAATCTCTTTTAAGGGCAACATATTGCACATTATTCTGCACTAGATTGGTAAAATGTGTGTGTGAGAGAGAGTGAGAAACAAAGAGAGAAAGATAGTGTGTGCACATGTGTCAGTGTTTGTGTGTGTGTGTCTGTGTGTAAAAGAGAGAGCGTAAAGATTTGAGTGTGTGTCTGTGTGTGTGAATGCATAAAGGTATTTTATATAGCACGACATGCCAAACCTCCAAACCTGAACTGTTTGAAACCTGACTCCAATTAGTTTTAAGATAATGCTATTTTCTTGTTCAATAACTTTTACTTTTTACAACCCATTCAGTAAAGATATTGTACTTTAAAATGTTGCATTAAAAGCACTTAACTAAAACCACTACTGGTAACAGAATAGGAGTTGTTCCTGCTACTTAATTTTAAAGAGTTACACAATTCTTTTATTACACTGTATACAAACTCTGGACAAATACTAGTCTTCCCACGTTTGCCTTAATGACAGAAACAATCCTTTTGAGTAAGGATTACTTACGCTATTCACTTACACCACTCCCCAATGGTCCCTGCCCATTTCAGGCCACTCTTTCATGAACTTTATGCTTCATGTCCAGGCAGAGCACAACACTGCCACTCCCACATTCCAAGATGTCAACAGTAGGGTGTCTGTGTGTGACTGGTTCAGCAGACGCGGTGCAACACTAGGACTCTTTTACTGACCACCAAAAAGAACAAAATGGGCCTAAACAGACAAGAACAGAAACATAAAGGACTGCTAAAGTCCTTTTCAGACAAGATCTGTGCAGTTATTAAGAAAATGCATTACAAATTATTGTCAAAAAGTCAAAAAGACGTCACTAAGCAAGTGTTCACAGAACATGAACTGGAACAGGGAACAGCACTTACTCCTTGTTCGACTACACCCAGGACTCCAAAGCCAAGTGAACAGTTTGGTGTGCTCGGAATGGTTCTACAAGATGAATGAGGGTGCCAGGCCCCAGTTAAGCCAGCCTGAAACACTTAAAGCAGCGGGTGGTAGAGGCTGGCAATTCGTGCACACTTTCACTACCCCAGTTTCTTTTTTCTGAGGTAAAAGATCGGAATTACAGCAGGTTGTAAAGACTGCACATGCATGCACACATTTAATGTGCTGTGCATTAAATGCCCGTCATGAAAGCCAGCCTTTGATCTTTCCTTCACTGAAAGCATTTTGGAATAACTAGCCAGAGTCTACCTGTCCATCTCCTTCTGCAAGCAGACAAAGATCATCCCTATATTTCTGTCTTCTTTTTTTTCTTTTGACATTTAGCCCACTCCCTGTCAACTTGGCACTGTGGATGTGTGCACCTACAAGAAAGTGATGAATAACTGAACAGCAGTTTGGTCAAAGAGGGTTTGTGTTTACTCTTTTAATGGCTTTCTCATCTTCAAACATCGCTGATGGCTTTTACAGGCATCAGGGGCTCACACATATCTACTAAAGGGAGTGGCATTTGTACAGCACTGTTTTAACTGTTTTAATTTGGCATATAAAGAAACATGCTCTGATGCAAGGCATGATAGTTTGTGAGACAATACATTATATAGGTGGTTTGTGCAAAGTGTCATGAGTGGATTAAATATGCAAATTTGGTGCTAACTGTAAAAGAGGCAATGTGAAGTGATAGATAGACCATTGCAGATAGCAAAATAATTCATTCTACCACAAACCAAATAAACATTTATTCAGAGGTAAATGTAGAGTACAGAGACAAAAGACTACAATGTAATCAAGAGGCTTCTCGGAGGGGTGAGAGTTAAATCCATGTTTGTTAAATGGTGTGTGGGAGGGGTTAAGCAGGGGTGTGGGTGGAGGGCATCATATGGTTGAGGATCCCGACAGCCAGTCGGAAAAGAAACCTATAGAAGGAAAATGGCCACCTAGCAAACATGACATTTACTGTCCTTATTTGCATTTGGGAATGTAGAATAAAAGAAGGTTGTGTGGTTATTCAGTCAGCATTATGGACAACATATGAGGTTTCTTTACCATTTTAACACATGCTACATTAAATGACATTAATTTGGCACACACTTCTATCCAAAGCAACTTACAATGTGAGTAAACAATCAAGCACCAAGACAAGAGGAGAGTGCAAAACATAACTACTCTACAATTTTTATAATGCAGTATTTCCACAGTGCTGATGTTCTTTCATTAAGAGGTACCTCTACAATCAACATGAAGCGAATATGTGTCAAATGTATAAGAAAATGTATTTGAAATATTTTCATAGTACATTAATAATTGTGCTACAACAGCTTCACCTAAAGGTCTTCCTGGACCAAATGATACAACGACTGCCATAGCGCATCATGCCTGTTAAATCTATAGTGCCCTTCCAGGACGATGGCTCTCAGCGACTATTCTGAGCTGGCCCAGAGCGCTGCTTCCACTGAGTAAACAGATCTTTAGGGTCTCATGGTGTGTGTTGTCAGCAAGCCAAAGAGAAAGAGAGAAAGAAAGCTTCCAGCAGAAGCCCTCCAGCTGAAGGTAAAATGATTGGAAGAGTGCATGGTAAAGCTCCCATGCACATGTGTCTCCTTCACAACAGAAAAGGCCTGCAGGTCTGGGAGAGATTCATACAGAAAGACGTTCTCACACAAAAGATCTGCAGTGCTCTGCTCTGCCAGGACCTGCGGTCTGGAGCCCACATTACAAGCAAGTGTGTTTTTGTAACAGTGATAAGCAATAATAATGGGCTGGAGCTTGCTTTTTAAATAAACTTTTTGGTCAACCTCAAATAAGCCATTAAACTGTGGAGGATATTTGTGAGATAACCACTGACCTTATCAAAACGTCAGCCAAAAGCACTGCTCCTAAATACCAGTCTCAGTATTTAAAGGAAACTCCATATTACAGCTGACGAATCTCCATGAATCAACCATATATGTTTAGCCTGACAACCTCAGGATGGCATGGTTCATTTGATATAGGCTACACAAAGACATGGGGTAGTGAACACATGTATAAACACGTCTGCCCCACCAGAGACTGAGCTGGACCATATGTCCATGTGCATGCAGTCCTGTACCTCACTTCAACATCAATACCAAAGTAACTTAGACTGGCAATACACTCAACAGCATGTCTGAAGGCCTGGGGGACTGACTTTGGAATGAGCACAACTGGAGAGATGTCACCGGGGCCTGTATACCTGTTGGCTTTGACTAAGCACTTTAATATGCTATTTGCATGAATCCTTGGGGAACAGAAAACCCTTTGTCTGGCAATTCAAACTAGAGCCTGAAAAATTTTGGTCCACATTTAAATGCAACCCTAAAACATGCCAGAAACACTGAAACCCTTTTGAGCTCTTTTGAGAATCTTACATTTTGTGGAACTTCAAATTAAGGTAAGAAATGAAAAAAAAAATGCCTTCGCCAACTCTAATAAATTCACTGGTAAACATAAGGGGGAAGAAACAACCAAATTATTCTAACAATGCATTACTCTCATACAACCTCTGCGAACCATTGTTGAATTTTAATCTAACATGCTTGAGTCACTGTTTTTGGCACCTCTGAGGACCTCGGTGAACTGTCAATCCGGCATACTGGACTCAGTAGTGTAACTGGAATCTCACCGGACCTCGGTGCCAATAACATGAGTAACACCAACAAGCCAGATTAAAGGTTGTTTAAGGTAATAAAGTAGAGAGATGCACTAAAGCAGAACCAAATCTGACATGTAGGCTGAAGTCTGTTAGAGATGGTACGTGACAAGAGGAAATCCGAGCACAACCTGAACCTGACAGACATACAACTATGTGAATAACTGGTTCCCATTTCAAGCTCAGGTATGACCCCGCTTGCAGGGCATAGCCTTGTACCATGTGACAATTCAGCATGCAGGAGAGGAACTGCTGGGCGAGATGGGAGATGTTCCCAGCATTCCCAGGCCAGGCCACTAAGTGTGGATCAGCCACTGACCTCGGTGCGGTTCACACTCTGTACTTAAATCTATTTTGAAGGGAAGTGAAGCCAAACCCATTACACACACACACACAGAAACACACACACACACACACACACACACACACTGAAATTTGCTCATTCTGCCTGTGTACATGGTTCTCACTGAGCACAAATTCATCACACTGGCACTGTAGCACCCCATTTGTAATTTCAATTGTAGAAAATATAACTCCCACAACAACTAAACCCAAACATGAAAAAGCAATTGCTAATATTTACCAGGAGCTGGTATTTTAGTGACACTTGTGGGACTGCACTTCACTACATAATAAATGCTCTCCAGTATCAGCCCTAGCACCCAATTTAGTCCAGTCATCTAGCATGTAGCTCGCACACACAGCGTAGAGCTTGGTGGGTGCATTTTTCTAATGGGTTAAATCACACATTCTCATAGAGTCAACCATCTAACCAGATCTAGAAACTGCTATCACACACAGCGCCCACAGCAGATGGGGACCATATGTATAGCAATGAGGCTCAGGAAGCCTGTGTTAGGGAGTGAGAGGCAAAAAAAGAGAGAGTGAGAGGGGCTCAACCATGTCTAGATCCACTGCGTGACGGTATGACTGCAAGGAGTCCAGCAATGGCCAACCGCAGCATTTTATTGGTTTCAGCCAACAGGATTTGCTGTGAGTTGCTTGGTGATGCAAAAGTTGGATCTGTCTAGAAGCTTAATGTTGACTGTGTTCTACAACTTTGGATGAGTTAAGACATAAATGATGGTGAGAAACAGGCCCTCAAAACCCTCAACATTCCCACAAGTCTAATAGAAACAAACACACACGGGGCATGCAGCACTGTGAGTGGTCCTAATGCACACAGTGCACTCAGCAAGACAAACCAAACACTGAATTCATGGTGAATACCTTCAATCGGAAAAGTGGCACTAGAAAATAAACACTTGATATTGAACTCGTACAGAAATATGCATTATATGGCCAAATGTATGTGGACACAAATTATTGAGTTCAGGTGTTTGTCATACCCAGGAACTTATAGGTGTATAAAATCAAGTGCATAGTCATAGAATCCCCATGGAGAAACTATAGTAGAGTGGGTCACAGTGAAGACTTTGAAAGTGGTTGTGTTCCACAAGTTGGTTCGTCCCTGCCAAAGCTACCCTAGTCCACTGTGCTATTTGAAACGGAAGTGGCAACAAGAAGCAACATTTGTTTCATCACTCTCTACAGGGTTTAAAACAGGTAAGAACCTTTATGAAATGGATTTTCCATGAAGTAGCAGCTGCTCACAATCCTAAGATCAATTTGCGCAACACTAAGCATCAGCTGGAGCGGTGTAAAGCACACCACTGGACTTCTCGAATGCTAGAAATGAGATGAATAACATTTCACTATATGACAGTTTGATGAATGAACTTGAGTTTGCAGGATGCCAGGAGAACCCAGCTGGATAGTGCATAGTGCTAGTATTAAAGTTTGGTGGAAAAGGGATAATGATCTGGGACATTTAAAAATTTAAGATCCACCTTTTAGTTCCCATGAATAAGAATATTTGGGCTACACTATAAAAAGAATAAAAAGAACAAAAGAAAAGCTCTATTTCCTTTCTCCTGTAGAACTACCATTACACCTATATGATGCTTTGTTATGATACTTCATGGACATATGAATAAAACCTCCCAAAATATATAAAATATATAGAGAAAGTGCAGCATATTCACTACTGAAAATGACTATATGCTTTATAACAGGCATCAACAAATGGCGGACCGCGGTCCGGATCTGGACCGAGTGAATGTTCTGTCTGGACCTGTAACTAGTCTGTTAAATTCCCGAGATTGAGTCATTTTCATGGAAAAAATTTTTTGGACGGTCGTAGCTATTGACAGCGGGCCGCTGCTACTCCAGTTAATACAACAACAGCTTCATGATTGCCGTTCACGTGAGCGCACTCAGCTGCTTAAAGCTGTAGCGCCTAGATTAACTTACTTGATATCATTCAGGACGATTATATTTGACACATTATACTGCAAACAGACCTTTATAACTGCTAAAATACCATGAAAAGGAACATTAAATATTATAATATGCGGTTTTCAAGCTGCCAAAAAGTGATTACAGCTTATAACTTGTGAATGTCACAGGTTATGAGCTGCAATCACTTTTTGGCAGCTTGAAAACTCAATTTTCTCAGTTTTAATGTTCCTTTTAAGGTATTTCCGCAGTTATAATGGACTGTTTGCATTATAATGTGTCACATTTAACCCTCCTGAATGATATATAGCAAGTTTGAAATAGAAACAGTATTTCAGTCACAAGTTATAAGCTGTAATCACTTTTTGGCAGCTTGAAAACTGCAAATTACCATTTTTAATGTTCCTTTTCAATGTATTTAGCAGGTATACTGGTCTGTTTGCACTATAATGTGTCAAATATATAACCCTCCCAAATGATATTTAGTAAATTAATCTGGGCGCTACAGTGAAATGTGTTTTGTAACTTAAATATATTTGCCTGAGACTTTATGGTATTTATGGTAAAAAAGCTAGTTGTGCACTTTTCTGCATTGGAAATGTAATAACTGGACCTCGGTGACTTTTAATTGAATACCCCTGCTTTACAAAATACTATAACTCAACAAATGTCTTAAAGAACCCAGGTCGCTCATTATGGATATAGTGTCATTTCTGAAATAACTAACCTTCAAGTTTCAGGAAAATCATCTACTTTCATTTTTCCTCAACATGAGATGTCCACAAAACAAGCATCATCATCTCAAACAGGAGGATTAAGTCTCATTATTTTCTGGCAAGAAAGCCCACTACCCAAGTATTCAACTGGAGAGCTCCTCCATTATTGACTAAGTGTCGTGTTCAACAAAGGCTGACGCACTATAGTATAAACAGCTGCAGCATCAGGGGAATTTTGCGAGGTTGTGAATGCATTACCAGAACTGTGAGAGGAAACAATGCTTAAAATAATAAACACTGGAAAGGGTAATTGACTGAATTTATCTCATGTATATGTATATATTTCTATGTGAATAAAACATATTATTTTGATGCTAAAATAGGTCAAATGAAATACAATATTGTCTCTATAAATATTATTAATGAGGAAATTAAAGGCACATTTAAAACAAGTAAAATCAGTGTTTCAGCAAACAGCACATTTAGACATGCGATCTAAAAGGCTGCTGTAACAGTATCTCTATTGAACACCCAGAGATGAAGGTACACACACACACACAGTCACGTTGTCATGCAGAGTCCTCTCGGTGGCTGCTGGGTAATGACTGCACTTGCTGTGTGCCAGCATGATATTGAGCTAAATGTCCGTGTCATAGCCAACCCCAGGAGCCCCACGGTGTCTCTTTCCAGAAACTCAGACAGGACCTGGTGATGAAAATCACTGCCTCATGCTGCAACCCCCTCCAAGCACATCACCCATCCCGCAAAACTCTGTATTCTCTTTGACCTGCTGAGATGATAATGACCCAAACCTTCATCAGTCACGGCACGCCACTTATCGGTAATCTGGGACACATAGCAGAATGCTCTATAACGCCCCCTCCCACGCGCACACAAAGAATTCACAATTCTCACAGGGACCATCATTACAGGAGGCACAGTCGAAGATACCCATGAGGGATAAGCTCTGCTTCTCGTCCATGCTGACGCTGATGCGGGTCAGAAAGTCCAGCAGATTACAGTGCATTCCCGCGAGGCCTTTCCTCTGACTCATTCATATTCAGAACATTTATTTTCTTACGAAGTCCGCTCTCATTACTTTTTGCATTCTTCCCAGAGTGCAGCAGTAATTTGTGAGCGACTGAACTCTAAATTGCGCCATAATTGCTTAACTGGCCCTCCGTGATTCATCATCTTGACTTGGCAGAGGGGCTCTCCATGTTATTGGAGCTCTACCGTGGGCCGCACATGCAGGCGGTGACTGATGAGACCACGGCCTGCCAGAGAGCTCTCTCAGCAAAAAGTCGCTCAGTGGAGTAAGAAAAAATGCTGCTGTGAATGGCAGCCATGAAAACTGCATAGTTACACTGCTTAATGTGCACATTATCTATCTGGACAGTGAAGTACACCTGCACTTACATAAAAAATACATAAAATGTTTAAAAAAATTTAACAAAATGTACAGTAAAAGGCTATAGTTAGAGTAATTTTGATATATCTATTGGTCCATTAATCAAGAAATGTTAACACAATATAAAGGATAGCTGGAATTTTCAATTGGTGTAACAAAAACCAATACTAGGACAGAATATAGTTATGAGGTTTATATGTGATGACTTGATAACATCATTAAAAAATCTGTATCATTTTAATGCAGAAGCTGTACTGTAATCTTTTAATAATGAATGATCTCACAGTAATGTCCCAAAATTATATACAAAACACTGAGGAGTATTTTGTTAAGTCACTGTTCTGGAGAGACTGTATTTGTGGGAAGTGTGTGGTTTAAAAGTTCTCAAAATGTGCTGTTTAGGGTTGAGTTCATTTTCTTTCACCTATGTGTAACACCACATTTTGTTCAAAGCTTCAAATGGATCCTGAATCTAATCCTGATGTGTTCCTGAATGGAAAACAC
>JBBKCR010000018.1:11738761-11753452 GCA_037577295.1 Ladigesia roloffi
AGGAAGTACTGCCTCCTTGCCTCATATCGGCTGCTGAACTGGGGCTTTGTTGCCAAGTGGTTCAAACTGGGATATGTAAACAACTGAATGTCTATAAGGCCAAAATATACTTTCTCAGTATTTTAGTCAAAACTCATATCTTTGCTGAAAGGCTTCAGATCGACCACATTATATTACTCCATATGTGACTGTACAGGCAGGGCATCATGACTGAGAAAAGAACATAATTAGGCCCATTGGCACACAATCCTAGAAGACCAGACACTGGAACCTGAAGCTGTGGGAGTGACCACCACTGTGATGTGCATCAGCTGCTTTTTAGTTGTTTGTTGTGCTTGCAAATTAATCCAAGCCTCTATCATTAGGACTTCTACTCCTGTGATGATGAATCAGCAGCTGTAATCATAGCTTATGTAATTTATATAAACTTTGCATTGAAGTTGTGTAAATGTGTTTTTCCAGCTCTGCACTGGAAGCTCAAGGGTCTTCTTCCCAAACCTCTACTTATGTGTTTATGCAGATATTGCACTTTTATTTTTGCTAATTAGTGGAAAGGCATTTTTATCGTTGCTAGTCTTCTTTTATCTGGTACTCATGAATTTTCTTCATTAATTTTTCTATTTTGGATTCTGAAGTTTTCAACTGATTTGTGGTCTTTTTACTTTATAGTGCATTTCACCATAACAGGAAATGTTTTTCATAAACGTACACCTCAATTTTTTATTTTAGTCTTCTTCCTTTAAAATGTAGCTGAGCTGTGCTAAATTACCCAGAGATGGCTCCTACCTAGTCTGAATAAAACAGGAATGACATAAAAGGAGGAGAGCTTAGTGATATGAGTGCTGAATGATCAAGGTTACATCATTCCTAAACATGGAATTACATGCCATTAGAAAGTAAGAATGCTATGTATATTAATATAAAGTAATGTTAATAATCATCTTGATTACTATTTTGCTCCTTTTATTCAAATATGTTGGATAGACCTGCCTGTATACCCATAATATTTGATATTTTCATGACGTGTCATAATTAATGTTATGGTGTTGCCAGCGGCGTTATTAGGCTGAATTAGATTTTGAGACACTGACCAAGACTAAACAAATGTATTGTGTCTAAGAACAATATGAATTATTGAAACCTTTTAACTTTTCTCCAAAACAATCTAAACAATCTTTAAATAAATCTCTTCAATCTTAGTCATGTTCAATTACACTGACTCCTCCAATCACATGACAGCACCAGTGCTGGGAGGATGAACGCCAAATGAAGTTGAAGTTGGCTACCATACTTATTTGAACTGCCACTAAGGCAAGGTCATTTGACAGTTCAACACACATGGAGGAGAATGCTAATCACCAATTCTGTTACCTCACAGACGCCATGGGGAGAGAGGCCTTAAATTATATCATGTTTTTATATATAGTATCTCGTCCAACAAATGCCGGAATAAAATATACATTGTGATATACATCATGAAAAATACATCTTGAATGTGTGACCTTTCTTAAGATTCTATTTTACCATATCACCCACCCTATAGGGGAAGGAAAATTGAACACTAACTGTCCAACATCTGAGAGTGAATACACCCATTAAAAACTCTGTCAGGCACATATAGTCTTCAAGCAAAGGGGCTTCAATCAGCCAGAATTGCTGAAAAGTGAATGATTTAAAGGGGATATAGTATATCTCTTTTTAAACAAGTTATGATAGGCCTATGGTAAACACAAAACATGTTTATGAAGTTGTTTGCACAAAATTACTCTCACATAAAATATCTCACCAGCTCTATTCTGGACAGTTTCAGCTGATTTTTATGCAAATAAGCTGTTGCTGGCCACGCCCCACCCACCCCATGCTTAAGGTACGCATTTACTACACATGAAAACGGTAGAAAACAGAGGCTTCATCCAGCCCTATACATTTGACCTTGAGTTGGACCCAGAGTGAGATGACTTGCCTTTGCCTGTAGCCGTATTGCTCGGTTTCCTATGCATGCTCACAAAATCAGCAGACAAAAATAGCGGATCTTCAGCTAATCTAGTGGGTTTGGGTTCGACAGATGAGGGGTGGTTCTATGCAAATTTCCTGATACTGACGTCAGGATATAAATGCCGTCCAAACAGAAGCACATGATTCCTGACACCAATATCTTTCAGTTGACTCACAGAGAGTGGTTGGATGTGTTTATAGGAGCAGCAGAGAGCCAAATGGAAACAAAAAAGGATGTTAAAAGTGGGTTTTGCATAATTAGTCCCCATTAAATCTTCCCTCCAGAGATGGGAAGGCTATGCAACAAAAGTCTGCAGGCCATCTATCATAATCACAGGCACAACACATTTTTCCCATTTGCAGTACCGCTTGACCGTGGGGGAATGTGGTGTTGGCAGGGAGATGAATGTAAAGGCAGCCATACAGGAGCGCTTCTGATGGAGCATCTCAGGACAGATGGGATGGTTGCATGAGTTCTGAACAAAAGCCAGAGGGATTGGCAGGGGGCACTGGCTTATTGTTCACTGATGTCTTTTGACACAAGCCCCTTAGCATGGCCTGCTATTCTACATGTAAACACATTTTGCAGTTCTCACAATACAGACAGAGCAAAGCACTTGGGAGGAGAAAGGACTCCACCACAGGATGGTATGGAGGTGACAGCCATATCCTGAAGCAATGACCTTTTATAATCTTCCTTTTTAAAAACCTGACAGCTTGGCTCGTGTTGGAACTAGGTTAATAATGAAGAATTTTGCCACTGGCATGATCTAAATGATTCAAATGACTACAGTACTCATTCAAGCAAACAGTTTCCAATAGCGTTTAGAGTTCAAATCAAACGTGCATAAAATTGAGTGTGGATTTGTTGTCATTCTTGAACCAGTTGTTTAAAATCCATACCTACACTGCTTACCACTTTATTATCATTTTACTCAATCCGTAAGTTTGTTTGAATACTTTGTTTGATTGATTAATTAATTGGATATATATATTCATTTATTTATTTTCCAAGCAGTTATTTGAACCACATACATTAGAGTAAACACCCTACTACTTTAATTACTATTTTCTTGTTATTTATTTTGACTTAACAGATTACAGTTTTTCTTTTATACTTCTTACCATATTCTTGTTTCGTTTTCTCACGATGTTCAGGCCTCAAGATACCACTATTTTGACACTAAAACAGCATTGGAAGATATCTTCATAGCTCTTTAAATAAATCTTTATTTAAATAAATCTTCTTTACAATTCTTTCTACTCTAATATTACACAGATTAAGATGGTGAAAAGACAAAGATTAACACTGCCAACTTTCAGCCCCCCATAATTATTTCCAAATGAGCCACATTAGTACTGGTGAACTGATTTATTCTCTTTTGACAGGATGGAGAACTTGGCTCTAATTCTCGATGTGTCTCAATGGTCAGGTCAAGTCACACACACTCAGCCCACACTCCACGCACTACTGATCTGACTCATTTCAACAGCCATTGCGTTACTTCACAAAACCCCCCTACAGTTTCACACTCATTTCAGCTTCAGAGGGGAACCCCTAAACTGTATTTTCCAGGCCATAAAAGGAGAATCATGGATGCTTCCTCCTCACTGTAATGCTTTTGTAAAAGATCATTTTTCCATGAAATGTAGACTAATGCAGGCTAATTGTCTCCTGGATGAAAGAACTGTCCTTTTGACCAAATTTGTACACCCAGGCCTGATGTGCTCAACATTTATCACCAAATGCTGATTTCCACATCAAATGGGGTTTACCCAAATTTGTTTTAAAAGATCAGTCAGAATATTTTAATAATATATATGTTTTCATCATGTTCTGCATCATTCTCGATATCATAACAATACAGGAAAGAACAACCCATCACTGGGTGCTGTTTAACAGTAGGCCAACAGAAAAGATGTCATACGCTGATGATAGCCTTTGTGCAAAAGTTATGTTTTACACTGTAGAGTTACAATGGCAATGGTTGTGCTGGAAAAATCAAAACAAGTGAATTTGTCTCTTCCTTGGAGTGGCTGATATTCATGCTTACTCTTGAGTGTTGGGTGGGAGGACAGTGTCTGAGGCACTGACAAAATACAATTGTACAATCACAAGCAGGTTCTCTGTGTTCCTCTTTCAGAGTTAGACTTTTCCTCAGAGCATACTCGGGGGAATTAATAGTTGAAAATCTTACGTACCATACAATTAGCCTGGGATTATATCCTTCTCCCTTTGAGAACAAACACAACTGGAAAGCAGGCTGTTAAATTTTGATGGAAAAAGTTTAAACAATATATGGAATATTCAGTTCAGGATTACACTTTACACTTTTTATTACAACCATGTTAAGAATGTGGTCTGCTGCATTGTGAAACCAGAGTAAATGGGCTTCCTGTGATTCCCTATTTTGTCTGTCACTGTCTCTCTCACCTGACCAGGCCTAAGCAACTGTCATCTTCAAACTTACTGTCAAACTTAGGTTTGTGCAGGTGGTTTGGCGGATGTTTTTAGATATTGGCTGCCCTACTTTCACCTTCGGCTACAAGTGCAAATGGACTCAATTGGATGTAAATACATTCATCCTCCTGTGAAGGCAGAGTTCACGGCATGTTTCCAAGCCTTCTTGGTAAGTCAGGCTGGCCAGTGCTGAATGACTTGCCTGCTAACCTCCTACTACAGTTCCCTACTGGGAAAGCACAAGTGGACACTGTTAGGGGGCAAAGTCGACAACTGCATTTCTAAAGTGGCTGGTCATTGCTGCTATATTGACTAAAGCAGGAAGCTTATCTGTAGAGCCGGAGAGTGATGACAGAGGCAGTCATCTGAGAAAGTACCCAACATCTTACTGACTTAGTGTAGCTGTAAATGAGATAAACATAATGATAGGAGTGCATTTCATACCTGTCCCTGAGGGGCAATGTCAACACAAGGCCCTCATTACTGAACTGAGATACAGGAGGCCCTCAGTAGCCAACTTGCCTGAGCATGAAGAACCACCCTGTCCCTCTTATCTGCTGAGTTCACACACTTGATCTGTTCTCCATTTAAATCCTGCATGTTATTGGTAAACATCAGAATGACCTTACGAGTCATCACAGCAAGCAGAAGAAAGCATGCATGTAAATGCAACACTGTTATTAAAATCTGCACAGTGAGGCTAAAACCATATTGGATTTTAGGTGGCCAAACATGATTAATGGCCACAATATGATTCCTGCCCATCTGCCTGTAGGTCACTTCCCTTAATTCCCCTATTAGTCCAAGGCACCTGAACCACTCAAATTACATAAGCCATTTAAAACTCAGACTTTGCGAGCGCTCACATTGTGCAAAACCAAGAGCCTGCACTAAATGTAGCATTAAAGATACACTGGAAATGGAAGAGGAAACTCTCTTAGGCACAGTAAGGAATTAAAAGCATCCTGTCCTTTTGTAATAACTACAAAGAAATGACTGGAACAGTATTAGTCATATTTCATCCTCTCCTCTCGTGCTGTCTTTACAATCTCTTCAGAAAACGGCAGGGTAAAAAGGGAAGGGAAAGTGCAGCCTCATTCTGGGAAGCTCACCGTTTCCCCTGGATGGGGTAAAACCACCCAGCGTAGCACCTTCTAAAACACAAAACCAGGATCCAGGTGTGCTCTCTTGGGTCATGCTTCAAAAAAGGCAGCTCATTAGCATCTTAAGCTCTAATGAATTCGCCGCTTACATACATCTCGTAGTCGACCATCCATCAGCGTAATCATAGACACCCAGCCAGGCACACTTCCACCTCTGGCGCCATGGGACACAATATGAATATTCTAATTATTCAGTTACAGAACACTCCCCATGGCTAAATTCCACACATATGCGCACACAGACAGACAGACACACACACACACACACACATACAGTGAGAGTACATGGGGAATACGGTGCTGCATTTAAACATGGGGAATGAGGAATACGGTGCTGCATTTAAACAGGTGAAGTTCTATTCAGTGCCAACACTGTTTAGAGACAAAAAGAGGATGTATGGGAAAATGTTGCAAAATAATGATCTCCACAGGAGAGAAACAGAAAGAGTTTACAGAGACAAATCGCTACATTTTTTAATTGTATGCTACACTACAGGGAATCAGCCTAACATTTATGCTAGGAAAGCGCACAAACATAAGACACTGCCATGTCTCTGTGATCTTTTTAATAAATACAGTATTTTATGCAGCAAAACTTTTATTATTAATTTATGAATTATAATTTTTTTTGCAACCTCGCCTTAAGAAAGAGACTGTACCGAATTAACATCTGTACTGATTCAGTACCCTGTAGTGTTCTTGAAGAGAAGTGTTTTTGACATCATAAACAGGAATGACTGAAGCCTATAGACCTTGTTTTTTATTTTAAAAATCATGCTGATTTTGCCATGACATGAACATTCTGGTGTGTATATTTGCTTTTTACTTTTCCTAGCAGTGGTTCACTTCTTGTACATTAAAAAAAGCTGAACGTCTTGCATGAAATAAGATCGAAACAGGAAAGAGCATGTGTTTGTAATAAGAATGTCATGAAAAAAAAAAAAAAAAAAAGACAGGAACACACCTTGAAATAATGCACACCATATGCCAGCTGTGCAGTATGAAGTTGTGGCAATGAACGTAAAATAGAGTTTCTCAGCCCTGGAATACTGCAACTCTGCACATGTTTTACTTTCCTGCGCTTTCAACACATCTGACTCAACACATCAGCTAATTTAAAAGCCCATACTGATTGTAAAATGAGCGTTACAGCAGGAAAAAGTATAAAACACATATTGCAGGGCTGAGATGTTTTTTGCATGAATGTTTTTCATCACACCATTACACTGCTGTCTTATACAAATCACTCTTGGCAGCATGCACACACACATTCACAAGCTGGCTTTAAGAGTGAAATTCATACATATGCTTTCAAAGCGAACACAGTACTGCAGTATGGGCTAATATGTCTTTGTTGATAGCACAATTTCAGCACATTCAGAAAAAAGAAAACAGGGTTAGAAAGTCAAACACCAAGCAGTGACAGACATCTTGATCCCACCACATGCACCTTAATAATACACACATCCACATGCATACTCCTCTCTGGTCACAGCTGTATTATGCTGTATAAGAACTGCAGAAAAAGTCTTTCTATTTGTTTCCATACTGTTTCCAACATGCCCTCATTGACGTAGTTCCACCTTTTCCCCTTGGGCGAATTCCTGAAGACATGTTAAGGGTCACTCCATGATGGTATTAGCTTATCTGAAGTAAGTTGATTCCTTGGAGGGGTGAAGGTTCAAGTCAAATTGCAAACTTCAGTGTGCACAGAAACCACTGAGAAACCATTCCTTTTCCAACATGAACATTTGCCAGAGAAAGCTCTTTATAAGCCGAAGCAATAAGTAGTATTTAATATCTAAGAACTATACCGTTTGATTTTCTCTGCTTAAATGAGGCTTTACATGGCAAGTATCTCCATCTGTTGTACAGGAGGGATGATGTAACTTCATTTGACTGAATGGTGCTGCACAGCTAGAAACAGCAGATGTATAAGGCCTCCTTTTTTTAACCTGAGGCTGAAGCCAGAAGAGTTTTCACAAAGTGGATGCATGCGATGTTTTGACACAACAGAATGCATTACAGGGATTGCTTCACTAGGTAATTAACTCAGTGTGGCCGGCCAAGGAATAGGTAAAAGCAGTCATATTTGAAAAACTCTTCCCTGGTTATTCATTTCTGCCCCTGTCCTGCTGAGTGACAAGGAATGCAGGTTTTTATACACTTCAGAACCTTTAGGTGAAGCTGGCAGAGCGGACAATAAAACAGTCCTGAAACACAGTTTCTTTCTTGATCTCTCTCTCTGGGTCACCTTTGTGAATTCCTCTCAGAGGGAAGGCAACACCAACAGCATCAAAGCAGTAATGCAATCCTCTGTGTACACAAGCCAGAGATATACGGGCCACTGATAGCAGTCCGGGTGTAATTATTGGAATGTCTGCTTCACCTTGTCTGCTTGTCTGGGTGGTCAGCTGTTGTGTATATAACTCACATTCTTCTTCCACCTACTACATAAATATTTCTACAAACTGTTTTATAAAATATATGCCAATAGATCTTAAGCCTGATTTTTTATTGTTACGTTGCTTGGCTAATATAACCTACTGTTAATAAGCTGTAACACAGGAAACCTCTTTATCCGTTTATTTCTGTTTGTGCCATGTTCGCACCCCTTTAATCATGGTGAAATCACTCTAATTCACATCATCTTGTGGCTTATTCCCTTTAAAACAACTACAGACGGATGAGCTGAAACTGTAGCTTGCATGGGGATGCAGAGTATTGAATCTTTTCATTTGACCTCTTGTTGACCTATGTTGGTCAGCTTGTAATTCTCTATGTTGGAGAATTAACATGCTGATGTAATCGTTGTCATTGGCTGGCACAGTTACCACTGCTGACATTATCATTCACAGCCCTGCCACTGAATCTCTACAATAGACTTGTTCTCCATTGATCTGTCATCGCTGATGACCCATGATAACCTCCGAGCCTAAGCCCTTGTTGCGAGAAAACGTGCACTTTTCCAGCTCTAACTTGCTCGTCAGTGCTGTGATTTATGTGACATGTCATGGCCCATGCGGTGAATTTGCTGCAGTGAAAATTGCTGGTAATCTCCCTGCAGCCTGTGGCCAAACACAAGGGAGATTTTTATGACTGCTGATAGCAAAGCAACTTGCAAATGAATTCTGTTTGAAGTGAGTGAATGCAAGCAGGCTTATAGCAAACCCTCATAAAACTGCTTACCCACTGTGTGCATTGAAGAGTTACACAGTGTTTATGAATTATGCAAATTTACAGCGTTTGTAACTGCCGGAATTTTACAGTATCATGACCACTTTATGATGCCTAGTGAGTGTTTTGGAGGCTGTTTTAGTGACACAATTCAATTACTTTGGTAAAGGCAAGGCTGGTTCACAAATAATACAATTTACATACATTTCCTTTTACTGCAGATGTAGTCCATCAGCCAAGACATGTTTGGTGCCTGAGGTTTCACTGGTTTGGCTTTGCACTAAAGCTAGAAGTCTAATAAAACAGAATTCTCTAACAGAAAAATACTTTGGGTGAGAAAGGCTTCTACTGATTTTAGTTACATTAGCCTTCTGAGCTAATCTCATGATTTGGCGGATTAAGAATCAGTGAAAATCTGATTCAGTAAACCACTCCTGAATCTGTGTCACACTGTCTGATTCACGAGTGTGTAGCATTGACTGGTCCCAACCATTCAAAATCTACTGAAATACATTCACAACACTATTACCGTAGTCACAGTGCATAAAGTGTATGTAAGCTCTGTAGCGTGTGCATTCACAAACATGCATGAGAAAGCCCACGTCTGTTTACTCTGAAAGTGTGTGAGAGAGACAGGGCGTATGCACGCCTCATTGTTTTTCACAGTACAATAATAATGCATTCCCCTCTGTCAGGACCTGCCACTTCACGCTGGGAACCTTCTGCTGCTCGGCTTCAGCACTTTCTCACAAATGCCACCAGATGTCTGCAGGCGAGCAGCTACTGTATTGCTCACATGTTGCAGTGCCAAGTCTTGTGACCATGCAATAACAAGGCTACACATTGTCTGCGTGGGGTGTAAACTGTACAAAAGGGGTGTATTTTGTGAAATCCTTGTCCAGATAATACTTATTTCCTATGATACTGACAGTTGACAGCCACAGCTAATACTGGAATGTCCCTGGAGGATGATATCATGTTGACTGAGGAAATCCACATGTTTCCACATGTTGGTCAACCGATAGTTCCTAGTGAAGAGTGAAAAAAACAGAGCTCACTGTCAGTCAGGTCTGGCAGGATTCGTCACAAGAAGGGTGAATACATAATGGCTTGACTCTCTTTTTTTCACTGTAATCTCATTTTGTTGACTATCTTTTCTCATTGGTATAGAGCTTCTTCCCTAGCTTCAAAGAGATGTTATCTCTTGTTTTGGTTCTATTAAAAGTTGCTAAAAACTCCTAAAGAATAACAGCACAACAGATCTCTGGGTTTCTGGTTAAAATAGCATATGCAAAAAAATATATTGTTTTATTTATTTTATTTAAAAGTTCATATAGTTCATAGTTAAAGTTAAAGTGCCTATATGTACCATTGACTTCAACATTCAAATGATTTATACAAGGAAACAGGCAAAAAAGCAAAAACAGCATTCATAGATTTCCCCTCACAACAGCTTAGCCCTGCCCATAAGCACTCAAGTTATAGGGAGTGCTTCAGTCTGGACACATTCTTCTAATATTATCTGTTTTTTTAATGTTTAAGACACTAATCAAGCATAATTCTTATATTCATTTTTCCTTCTACAAGTCTATAATAGGCTCTGTAAACCCCTGTGAAAAAGTTCAGCGAAGAGCCCTGTAATTGCTGTAGAACGGTACTGGAGGTTATTCTGACCTCAAAAAACTTGTTTGCAATCAAGTATCTAATTTCTAAAAACAGGTTCTTTAAAGAATTTTCCACAGAAAGGTTGTGGAGGAAAAGGAATACTTCTGTGCAACATACATTTTTCCACAAACTTAAAGTGCCACAAAAATCCTACAATTTAGAGTCCTATGGATTCTCCAGTCCAGGAACTTGCAAATGTTGCTGATGTGCTTTACAAAGTCCACAGAGCAAAAATAGTAATTAAGTACAGGACATGCCAGCCTGTACTTGGAAAATTCATGGTGTCATAAACACTGCTCTCAGCTTCACACTGCAAAATGAAAAATTATTTTTCTACAAATTGCTTCTGGATATGTCAGCAATAGTAGCAGCCCTGTTGCCCTCATTTATACACTTACATGAACAGCTCTTACAGACCCTGTAGTGTGTTGGGACAGACTGGTACAGCCACGAGCTGTGTCATGCCTGGACACACACACACACACACATACTAGTGCCTGGCACAGAGAGGACGTAGATCCACAACAGACCTGTAACACGAAGCTGCCTACCTCTGCAGCTGCACCTCAGCCCCCACATATACTGCAGCGAGGTGGAGGAAGCCCACGTGTTCCATTACAGGCCACATTTTACACACCAAACATATTCATCTGAGCTGCTGTGTAAAAACGCCATATATAAGAATACAGTCACCAACAAAGTAACACACATTCACTATGCTTTGGTTATTTTCCATCACACAAGAACCACAAGAAGTTTGCAATTTAATTTGCCTTCAGTAACAGAAGGTCCTCAAAGTAGTGATGGTGACGAGACCACCTATGCCGAGACCGAGTCAAGATCGAGTCTTTGAAGGTTCGCGACCAAGTCGAGACCGAGACCATTGGTTTTTTAAATGCAGTCGAGTCCGAGTCAAGACCGAGTCTTTGAGGAAGCAAGACCGAGTCGAGACCGAGTCTTTCAGGAATCGAGACCGAGTTGAGACCAAGACCATAAAAACAAGTCAGTTTTAACAGCCGTGATTTAATATCAGTTAATAATGAACAGTTAGGCCTAAACACTAAGCGAGACTGAGAACTGTTTACAGGAGCTCCTGTACACTTTTAAGGGAGGGAGGTCTACTGAACCTCTTCTTGTGACTTTTTACTATCATTAATAGGATTTTGTTACCATGAACATGTACAAAATACACTGGTCTCGAGGACTCGGTCTGAAATGACGAGTCCTGCTCCTTCTACTGTTGTCCGAGACCGAGTCAAGACCGAATCTTTGAAGGGACGAGACTGATACGAGATAGAGAAAGCAGAAAATGGTCTCGAGACCAAAGCCCCCATATTCCAGAAGCAATGAGGGCAGAATGCAGATTGCATGCTGGGAGATGCAATCTCTGCATGTTTATAACAGAATGTAAATCACTGGCCTCTGAAAGTATGCAGCAGTGGGACAATCTATCACCACGGTAATGAGTGGCTGAAAGTGTAATCAGTTTAACTTCTTCTTGGAGGGACGTCAGAATCAATTTAAACAGCCTGAGTTAACATGCAGGGCTCTACTGTAGTTATTCACCCAGTAAGAAGGACCTTCCTCAGCATGTATTTCTCTATAACTCTGTGGTGCAATTTTTTCTTTAATTAAATAGTCCTCTATAAATTGTACATTCTTACCTTATTACACTGTGACATTCATTTAGATTTCTACTAAGTTCAGCTTAAATTTCTCTTCAATCAAGTTTCACTGCTCCTATTGGAAACTATGCAAAGAAAGTGTGACCTATTATCTGAACCATTTATCCTAACCAGGGTCGTTGGGGTTCTGGAGCCTGCCCCAGTGTTCACAGGACAAAAAACAGAAAACACTCAGGACACGTCACCAATCCATCACAGAGCAGCTGCTTTCTTTCTATTTATCTTTATCTTTAACATAAAGATGTTATCTTTAACAATATTTCATAAAAAACCTATAAAAAATACACTTGTCTTTATCCTGTATGAACAAATCTTTTGGTAGGAGGTATAAGTTTGTTACTTATTAATGGAATAGTATTTTATTCCAAGCAACCTTAGATCATTCCATCATCATTAAAAAATGTACAGGGTATACAAACATGTATGTAGTACAGATGCAAACACAACAGCTATGCCAAGCGTGGAAATCAAAAAATATAAATATAAGCAGTCATTCTAATCTGCTGACATATAAAGCCTCCTGTGGCATCATGTGCCTCCCTAAGATCACATTATTGTTGTCGAACATACATGTTGCACAAGGCCTATAGGAAGGTTAGCCAAGAAAGGGTGCTTGACTGGAGGGAGCATCATTCGATGATGTCATTCCACAGAGAGAAAACCACAGTCCTCTTGACACAGAGACATGAGCCACAAGCCTTACGGACACTGAGTCACTGGAATTTCATTGCCATGTAAAACCAAGACCCAAATGAAAGATTGAGGTCTGTTTGCAATGTATTCTAAAAACCCCAAATCACATTCATAAACACTGCAAAAACGCTGGATGAGAGCAAAGCCTCCACGAACAATGCCTGCGGTCGCAACCCAAACCCTGAAACAAACAAGAGTCATAAAACTTCTTTGGCTCTCATATTTTCGTCAAAGTATGGCACTCAAACAAAAGCCGCAATAGTGACTGCAAATCAAGAGTTTTCTTCCTGTATCTGAGACTCTGCACTCTTGGATTTTGGCCCAAACATTCTCATGTGGGATAAAGTAATATACACAGATGATGTCAGATCCTGGGCAAGTGGCCCAAAAAATCGTTTAGCTGGATAAACATAATAGTAGGGCTATTGCAAGGTCCATCAACACACAGAGAGGACAACTCCACTTTAATTTAGTCTGAGGACTTGAAAAATGACTAAACAAAACACTCTCTGTCACCTAAATCTTTTCTTAATGAGTAGGACAGTTTATTTGGGTAAATGCAGAAAGTTTTTGTAACTCTCAAAAGAGACACACAGCCTAAATAAGCTGATCTTATGTGGGACAGAGAACTTACTTATGCAAATAAGTTAAAAACAAACATGCTCTTTTGACGATGTGTATACATGTAGTCCTATATGTATATACATATTTATATGCATATGTATGTGTGCATGTGTACATGTTTATGCATATTTATATTGTATGGACCAAATAAATGTCCATATGGGAAACAATGTTGTTACATGAACATACAGTAAAGTATAGAATGTTGTACCCTTCTCAAAAGGCAGTATTTTGAGGATGCAAATTTTTGTTAGGAAAAGGACATGTTCTCCCAGTATTTAAATGTGTGTGTTTGAATATCTTCTGTTACTTTATGAATGGTGTTGACGCTGTTTAGTGCTGTTACTATATATTTCAACTGTCTGTAAGGGTCTCACCCTGAGGGAGACCTGTTGATGTGAGGAAGCCCCTTCCCTCTGGAGACTTACCGCTGGAATTTTTCCCACAAATGAGGTGCTGGAACGGCTGAAGCAGCCCGTACAGCTCCGAGTCGTTGTTAATGGCCTGCTCCAAGGCCTCCAAGGTGACGGTGGGCACGCCGTTGTCCTTCTCCACGTCTCGGAGCGCGCGGCTCAACACCTCACAGAAGAGAGTCTCGATGCACGCGGTCAGGTAGATGGCCGCGTGCTCGTGGACCCTGACGGCCACGCTGCTCTCCACCATCCAGCGGAAGAAGCGACCCACGGAGAGTGCGAGGCCGCAGCGCTCGGACTTCCCGCGGTCATGTCCGTGCTCCGTGCTCATGCTGTATAGCGAGAGCGCGCCGAGAGCCGCGGGGGCGCACCGCGCTGCCAGCGTCCACGAGAGCACGATGCGCGCGGCGCTCTGCACCTCGTAGCGCGTGCACTTGGCGTAGCGCGCGCTCAGCCGGCGCGCCTCCCTCGCGATCCGCGCCAGCGCGCGGCTGACCAGCGTCGAGAGCCGCGCGAGGAGAGCCGGGGGCGCCCCCGCACTCGCGTGCTTCCACGCCTCGTCGCGCTGCAGCACGCGCTCCACGTCGCCGAGGCTCCAGGGCACGTCCTCGAGCTCGGGAAGCCGTGCGCCCTGTCCACAACAGCCCAGAGCCTCGGCGGCGGCGTCCTCGTCCGCCCCGGCCAGTGCGCCGCGCGCCCCGTTCTCCAGGCTGCCGTGCGCGCCGCCACCAGGCGCGTGCCAGCAGCAGTCGCCGCTGCAGCCGTGCGCGTGAGATGCGTGCGCCTCGGAGCAGCACAGGGACAGGTTGGACGAG